>SZWC01013048.1:65953-82317 GCA_023375785.1 Penium margaritaceum
TTTGTGGGCTCCTGGAGGGAACCATATACACAAGCAATCTATGGCCACGAGCTAGCATGCATTATAACACACCATATGGGAGGGCTTTAGGGTGAATAAGAATGAAAAAAATCATAGCTACAAAGATCTACCGCTTCCACTAATGTGTAAGAAGGAATGGGATAAAATCATTATGGCAACGCTGATTTATGACTCTCATAAATCCGTGAGAAGCTCTAGTATTCAAGAGCCATGGTTACGTTAAAACTTCACCAAGTAATTGTGGAAGCTTCTAAAACCATGCATGATGATGAACTTGCCAGGGTAGTGAGTATAAATGAAAACAACCATGAAATATCTTATTCACGTATCAAGAGTCATCCTTCATGTCACAACCTTACAACACTTAGAATTTGGATGCACCTTAGACCAAGGTTCTAGTGGAGTTTTCCATACAAACCCTTACGAGCTTAGTAGCCATTTACCAGCCTTGGAAGATTGATTTCCTTACAATTTAGAGGCTAGTTTACTTTGAATATGGTAATCAATCAAAAGCCCCCACGTCAAGGACTTTGGTATCTTACAAAGACATTACCCCTTGCATGAGCCAAGAGAAATGGTGCAGCTCATGTCTAACCTCTTTGAGGATTTTTTCATTGTAAAGGACTTTTATTTAGAAAGTAATCAAGTTTTATTCTATTGTTCGATTCTCAAATACGAAATTCTAACTACTGATTTATCTACTAGTCTATTGCACACAAAAGATCATGTATAATCAAGGGTACTCTTCCTTGCTCAAACACCACATCCAATAAAATTGTAATGGTGAATAAACCAGAAATGATACGAAGAGGAAATGCTATTATTTTCCTTTGTCATGTATTCGTTTTCATCTTTTTGAAGCCATTTTCCCATATGAGGGATGAAATTTAGTCATAGTTCTTAATGAAAAAAATCATACTTGGAACATGTTGATGTTTGTGGGGTGCAGCAAGGGTGAGGTTCCTTGCTGCTGGGACCGTTGTGCTTGGAGAGCAACCATAGAAAGAGTAAAAAGGTGGAATAGGGAGAATACTGGGACTGAATCACTGTAGTAGATCACGGCTATAGTACGAGAAATAGTACAAAAAAACACAACTCAGTTAGAGACTAACTATGGACTCTCACGCCTAAACACAGCTCCTGGCCCACAAGTGGGGAATGCCTAACAAGACAATTCTACCAGGGTAGCTTGAGTCTTGAGCATCGTCTGACCACCTCTTCTTGGTAGTCAGGCCTTCAGGTAGTCAGGGGTGTCCTCCTTCATAAGGTGGCTAACTGATGCCAGGCATACTAGGGTCTCGAGAAGAGTTTCCATAGAGTCTTGGCCTCAGATGATGCCTGGAACTTGTGGAGGCTACTATGGTAGGCTACAGGCAAAAATCTTGGTGATGACTAAGTTGTTGATTGAAGACTGCTAGGATAGCCACCTTTTAAAGAAGGATATTGGCAAGTTGACAACTCTCTAGGGTGATGGGAGCTTCCTATTGTCAGCGGGACAATTCCTAGCCTAGGAATCTTCCTATAGGCAATAGCATATCCAGTAGTGCTTGAGTCGTGCAGGGCTATGCTGATGTAGAGAGTTCCTGGCTTCATGCCTTGGATGTAGCTAACGACTCGTGTATGCATGTTGTGACGCAGTGTTGTGTCGTGCATGCATGCGTTGATGCAGAGCGGTCCCCACTCTAAGCCTTCCATGTTGTTGCTGAGTCACATTGAGGTAGCACCTGATGTAGGATGGTCCATTTAACCCTCTGAGGTGTAGCCCCACCCTGTCTGGACGTAGCCCATAACCCAACAGTGTGCTATTGCATTACAAAGCCGTTGACTAGTGTGAGTCAAAAGGCATGCAAAACCTTGTTGTGCATGCAGCACACAGTGTTTTATAGCACTAGGGTCCATTCCCCCCATGGACCTAGATTGCCAATGTTAAATCTTGTTGTAGAAGCGGGGATCTACACCGCTAAAGCCGGGAATTTGTGAGAGAAAATTACCTAACTTCTTGCAGGCTCCTCTCATTTTGAAATCGATTGCGCCAGCTTATCCAAAAAAATAGGTGTAGTAATCGTCACCTCTAACACTCCCCCTTGATTGGTACACCAAAGAGTTTTCTAGTTTTCAGTAAAGAAATCAGTGACGTCAAGTTTCTTCTAGAGGGTTTCAATGTGAGAAATAATCTTTGCTACTTCCTCCGTGTCAAAAACATTTGGAAGAGGAATTTCCTTGTTCTCAGGATCAAAATCGCTCTTGACTACAACGACAAGGACTCCTTGTGGGTAGCTTTTGGCCTCACGGAGGTTAGAGCTGGACGTTTTCCACAATTTCCTCCATAAAAATGTTTTGTGGCATTTTAGGTTGTCTTGCTAGACTTCTGGTGATTTCCGCTACAAGAAGAAGTGTACAAGCACTCTCGGCGCATGCTAATGCATGGAGGGTTGCTCCGGTTGACTTGCCCTTTGTTTGGAAGCTTTCGTGCTGCTTTCCGGTGGGAGGAGAGTCATTGTGAGAAGAAAACATTTCTCCTCTCCCCCTCACATTCATTGGCTGTTGCGGAGGTTGATCGTCAAAACGTGTGCAATCCTGGCTGCCACAACTCGATTTGGAGTCGCTTTGGTTGATCGTCGCACACTTGGAGACGTCACCACTGCTGCTTAGTTGCTTGCCAAGTCAGTTGCGACTCCCTCCTCTCGTCGTCCGTGTTTTCTTGCCCGCGGCTTAATCCTTTTCTTGGCTCCATGGCAAGTGTTCGTATTGTAGTGGGGGGGATTACTCGCGAGCTCGCTTAGGAGGTGCAAGCTCCCTTGCTCCCCCTATGGCAAACTTGCTTGCTAGCTAGCAAGCGAGCGAGTTTGGTCGTTCGGTGCATGCCGTGACAAGAGGTAGCTTTGCTACCATGCCTGCTGTTGCGACAGGCCTACCGCTTGCTTCCGCATCTGCCCCTCTTGTAGCTCGCCAACCCCACTCTACTTTCATCGCATCTACTCCGTTAGAACACCTTCCTTCACTCGCCTGCTGCACTCGCTGCTCCACTCGCACCCCATCCTTGTGGAAAAAACTCTTACGATCCCTTTTTGACTCAGATTTAACAGTCCTTGCTGCCAATGTTTTTTCTCTAAGGACTGAACTGGGTCTTTAAAGGAACAGTTTTCCAAAAGCATAGGAGACTAAAGTAGGTCTCTTAATAAATCAGGGGACTGGAGTGGGTGGTTGAAGCTACTGATTGTCTGGGAGTAAAAATGTTTTGTTGTAGTAGGCTGTTGAGGTAGGACTGGTGAGAATTTCTTGGATGTCACGCCAACACTGAGCGTGACTGGGTCTCTTGGGAATGAAAGGACTGGAATGATTGCTTGAATACTTTCTACTACGAATGAATTTTCTTGACGGCTCTGGATCTCTATTGCATGGTCCACCCAAATTTCGCCAAGCATCATGAGGCACAAATCTCTGTTTTTCTGTGTACAGAGATTGCCGATGGCATTGGTGCACGTGTTTGATTGTTTCGTGTTTCCCATGTCACCATTGTTCGGGGATGCTTTGAGTGGGCACTACGCATTAGTCCATATAGCTCAATACACCTATAAAAAATGTCCTGCAGGACATTTCTTGTAAAAAAACATGCTGCTTGCAATGTTCTTTTGACATGCTCGAGGAGAATCATGTGGTCTTTCACATGAGCAAACCCAGTGGCCGCAGATGTCTATGTGCTTTGTCTGCCCATGAAATTTTGTCAAGCTTGCAAGGTCAATAGCCGATTTGTTGTTGACACATTGTGGTCAGGTCGTGTTGCAGGAAGTCGATGTCGTCAAGGAGGTCCATGAGGTACGTAACTTCTTGAGCTGTTGATGTCACCGAGACATACTCAGCTTCAGCTGAGCTGAGTGTGATGATGTTTTACCTCTTGCTCGACCACAAAACTGCCATTCTGTCCTAGAGACAAACGGATCCCGTGGTGCTTTGACGGTCTTCTTGTGTAGCGCCAAAATTTGCATCCATATAGCAGCTTAGCTCCAAGTCGCTTGACAAGGCGAAGACAAATCCGGTGTCTGAGGTAGTCCAGCAGAACTTAAGGGAACAATCCATCTCCTTGTAAGCCATTTCACTACAGGTCTCATTCGCACACGCTAGATTGCCAACCGCAAACAATAGGTTAGTTCGTGTGCAGCTTGCTCTGTGCATGAGAGAACTGACTCTACTATGATAATGAGTCTCATTTCTCCCCCTTGGTCCCGGATGAATCAACTACGTTGCGTTAGTGGAGTCGGAATGTGACGATCTGGGATGTCAAATTGTTTGAAGACTTTGGTTGCATAAGACTGTTGTGACAACTTGAGCGTGCGTGATGCACGATCGGGATTGCTGTACATGCCGAGGTAGTACTCAAAGCTCGGCAAAAGCGTCACATTGACCTTTTTGGCCATTGCACAAGCAGATGTATGGATTAAGCCTGGCAACGAGCCGATGATCAGGATATCGTTGACGTACACGAGGACGTAGTAGGTTGGACGTTTGTTCTAAGCATGACGATGTAGAAACAATCATTCATCGTAGGTTGATAGATGAAAGTCTAGTGACTCAAGGAAGCTTTGTAGCTTGCGGTACCAAAGGAGAGGAACCTGATTCAACCGGTACAAGCTCTAGACGAGCTTCCATACTTCTTCCCTACCTTCATCTTTCTTTTGATTGCTTCATATAGACCGTAGTTTTCATTTTTCCTTGCCGAAAGGCGTTCTTGACGTTGAGGTGCTACACCTCATAGTCTTTGACTCTTATAATGGCAAGCATGATGTGCGCTATGGTAAAACGCCTCATAGGTGTGTAGGTTTCAAAGAAATCTTTGCCTTCCACCTCGAACAACCCCTTTGCAACCAGACACACTTTGAACTTGTCGATGCTGCCATCAGCCTTCGTTCCCACCTTGAACACCCACTTCACACCAATTGACTTGGAGCCGGATGGCAGCTTTGCTAGCTCCCAAGTTCCCTGCTCCATGGGGCTGTTGCATTCTGCATCTAGTGCTTTCCCCAGTCTGCTAGAATCTTGTCTGCGAGTGCTTCCTTGGGTGACCTTGGCTCGGACGATAGTGCACATGAGGCCTTGGAAAGGAGAGATGTCGAATGCGTTGTTGTGAAGTTGCCATATACCTGATCATTCTCAGCATACACCTTGCATGTTGTGAACACCATGTCGCATTATGCTTCATCCTCCTTATGCTTTTCTTCCATCTGTTGCTATAGGAGGCGCTTGAAGTGCTGGCGTTAGACTTTGCCGTCATGCTGTTTAGCAACTTCGCTTGCGCACCATCTTGCGTCGCCATTTGATGGCGTTCACCATAGCCTACTACGAGAGTCTCTTCATCCGTGGCGATGCATTTGTCGTGGTTAGTCGCGAGGGGCACACTTGTGCGCACAACCTCTTCACTTGCCTAATCCACATTTCTTGTGGTGAGTTGATCACAATCTGCTGTATTGTCTTAGATAGACGCCACAAATGAGNACCGGTACAAGCTCTAGACGAGCTTCCATACTTCTTCCCTACCTTCATCTTTCTTTTGATTGCTTCATATAGACCGTAGTTTTCATTTTTCCTTGCCGAAAGGCGTTCTTGACGTTGAGGTGCTACACCTCATAGTCTTTGACTCTTATAATGGCAAGCATGATGTGCGCTATGGTAAAATGCCTCATAGGTGCATAGGTTTCAAAGAAATCTTTGCCTTCCACCTCGAACAACCCCTTTGCAACCAGACGCACTTTGAACTTGTCGATGCTGCCATCAGCCTTCGTTCCCACCTTGAACACCCACTTCACACCAATTGACTTGGAGCCGGATGGCAGCTTTGCTAGCTCCCAAGTTCCCTGCTCCATGGGGCTGTTGCATTCTGCATCTAGTGCTTTCCCAGTCTGCTAGAATCTTGTCTGCGAGTGCTTCCTTGGGTGACCTTGGCTCGGACGGTAGTGCACATGAGGCCTTGGAAAGGAGAGATGTCGAATGCGTTGTTGTGAAGTTGCCATATACCTGATCATTCTCAGCATACACCTTGCATGTTGTGAACACCATGTCGCATTATGCTTCATCCTCCTTATGCTTTTTTTCCATCTGCTGCTATAGGAGGCGCTTGAAGTGCTGGCGTTAGACTTTGCCGTCATGCTGTTTAGCAACTTCGCTTGCGCACCATCTTGCGTCGCCATTTGATGGCGTTCACCATAGCCTACTATGAGAGTCTCTTCATCCGTGGCGATGCATTTGTCGTGGTTAGTCGCGAGGGGCACACTTGTGCGCACAACCTCTTCACTTGCCTAATCCACATTTCTTGTGGTGAGTTGATCACAATCTGCTGTATTGTCTTAGATAGACGCCACAAATGAGCCGTAGAATGACTCAAGGAGGTCTGGTGCGGTTGAGCACTTGGACTCACACCCTTGAAGCGTCAGATGTTCAACGAAAAGAGCATCACGACCGATGACAATTTGTTTGGAGTTGATGTCGTAGAACTCCTAACCTTTCATGTTGGGGATTTGTACGACAAACATGCCCCAAGCTGCTTTGTCTATAGGCTTCTACGACGTTGTTTTGCAACGTGGAGAAGTGCCATGCAGCCAAATGTCCAAAGCATGGTGATGTCCGGCTTGTTGTCGTGCCATGCTTCAAACGGAGTCATTGCTGGTAAAGCCATGTGCGGTACAAGATTACGCACCCAAATGGCTTACCTGAAAGCATATGGCCACCAGGTGTTGTCCAGTTGCGCTCCTAGTAGCATGGAATTGAATGTCTCTTGAACAGTGTGATTCGCCCTTTCTGCGACACCATTGTGATATGGCGTGTATGGTGTAGAGAAGTGCTGCACGTTGCTTATGTCCTCAAGCTACGACACGAATTCTGTGCTGGTGTACTCCATAGCATTGTCAGAGCCTAGGACTTGTAGCTTCTTATTGCTTTGCCTCTCCGCCATTGCCAGCCATTTGAAGAATTAGGTTGTCGCTTCATCTCTGGTTTGGAGAGGGTAGCTCCAAAGAAAATGTGTTGCATCATCCACAAGGATGAGGAAGTAACGGTGTCCACCATAGACTGTTGTTGATGGGAACGATTTGCAAATGTTGGTGTGAACAAGTCCTATATTTTGGTTGATGTTGCACTTGCTTGCGGGAGGAAACATTTGTCGTGGCAACTTGGCACGAATGCAATCCTCACAAGGGTCAGTTTTTCTTTAGCCACTTTTCTTGATGACGAGGCCGTTGAAATAACCCTTCTTCACCATGGATTCTACCAACTGATTGCTGATGTGGCCAAGCCTCTTGTGCCACACTAGAGCATCTACACCTATAAGTTTGTGTAGACTTGTTGCTGCAAATGAGGAATCCGTCTCATCATGAGCTGGTGCGCTAAAGTCTTGCTGAATCATGCCATGAGGAAGGAGCTGACCTTTTGCAAAGTTTTTTACTTCATGGCTTTTGAGCGTGACATGCTTGTTGTTACTAATGACGCAAGCTCCTCTCTTCATTAGTTGGTCGAGGGAGAGGAGGTTAACAAAAATGATAGGTATATAGAAAACGTTGCCAAACTTGACCGGTGCTCCATCATGCTCTGTCATGGTCATCACCCCGTCGCCGAGCACGGGCACCTGCTTGTTGTTGGCAACTCTCATGTAGCTCCAATTTCAAGGCTCGTAGTTGTGGAGGCAGGATTTGTGGTACATGATGTGCGAGGTACACCCGTTGTACAGGTACCAAACATACGACAAGCAAACGAGCTTGTCGCTTTGACTGTCCGAAAATTGGAACACTGATGAAGTGTAGTGAAAGTACTGCCTTTTGCCTCCCTCCTTCACCTTCTTGTCGGAATCCTCACTGTCCTTTTTACTCTCTTCTCCTCCACTCTCCCTTTTTTTTCCCCATCACTTCTTTCCCTTGAATTTACTCTGCATCCTCCCTTTCTCCTCATTACGCAACCTCTTAAAGCAGTTTTTCTTCACGTTCCCCTTCTTCGTATAATAATGGCACGTGATAACAGGGGGTGATCGTTTCAGCTGGCCGATGGCATTGCATGCGCTTGCCTTTGGAAGGGAGCGCGTTGACTCGTGGGAGTGTCTTGACTTCATCACTACATGGGTATTTGACAAGGAGTGAGACATGCTGTTCTCTCCTTCATTCTGGTAAGCTGCATTGCTCAAAATGCAAGTTTTTTTGCTTGTGAGTTGGCGGTCTCTCTTTTCTGTCAATAGCTTCATGTAGACGTATTCCTTTGTCAGTTTTGCTTTAGGCTTGAATTTGAGAACTTTCTTTATGCCATCCTAGTCTCTAATGAGGCCGTTGAGTAGGAAAGTCACAAAGATTGGTTCACAGATGGGTGCGTCTGTGATGGCAAGTTGGTTGCGGAGCAATTTTACCTTTTTGATGTAGCTCTCAATGTCACTGAAGCTGCTGAGATTGATGTGGGAGAGTTCTCTGATGAGACTAGACTTGAAAGTGGAGTCGCGCGACATGTATGTCCATAGCAGATAGAACCATGCATGTTTGGCTACTTAGCTGTTGCCTTGTACATGCAAATGGCTTGCTGAATGCGAGGACTTAACTGATTGTCAAGCACCATGTATGTAGCTTGCATAAAGTAGTTGAACTTCGACACGATGTGTAGTGGAGATCCTGGGGGAGGAGGAACGTAATAGCTAGTGTAGAACTTCCAGATGTTATGAATGTGGGTCACTTGTTTGAACTTGTGGGCCCGATGTAGGAAGTCCTCCCCATTGAACTGGATGATCTTGATCTTGTGTAGATGCAGAAAGATTGATGCTGCTGACACAATGTCCTCTAACCCGTGGTACCTAACTCCCTGTGTTGTAGCTGTGTGACGCAAATGCACATTTTTTTCTACCAGTTACGCCAAAAACATAGGCTGCACTATTAAATGCGGTTGCTCCATGTATGTCTGAGGCATTGGTGCTTGAGGAGATGGCTGAAATGGTGCCATCGTGGGCACACCCACTGGAACTTGTGGCTGTTGGGCTGGAAACTACTGATGCATTCCCGACATGGACCTAGATGTCAGAATGAAATGTGGCCTGTATAAGTGGAGAGAATCTCCGCTGTTGAACCCGGGAGTTTTTAGAGAAAATTCCCTAACTTCTTACAGGCCCCTCCGATTCTAAAACCGACTACTCCAGCTTGACCAGAAAAATACGTGGAGTAATTTTCACCTCCAACATAACACCCAATGATTATAAGGAAGTAAATTGGTTAAATTTCTTTCATTTTCTTTTAAGAAAATGAAACTTTAGAAATGAGATTATATTAGATTTTGCTTTTCATGTGCCACTACCAGAAGGGAGGTTCTATTCCATGACATGAAGATGTTCAATCATTGCTGATTTGAAGTTCTTTCCTGCTACACTTTGACTGGCCCTGTTTTGCGGGTTGTGCTAAAGCCGGGGTAAATGGGTAGCCTACCCATTGGATGTACATACAAGTTGCTGCTTCTCCATCAAGAGGTATTGATCAGCATGTTCTTGGAAACGGCGACAAAAGCGCATATCATTCTCCCATTTCTCCATCCCCACCTCCCAATCCGCTTCTTCCTTATCTTCGGTACGGAAGAAGGGCACGAGATCTTCTGCGAGAAGACAGAGACAATCTCACCGAGGAATCCCTTCCCATGTCGTCGATCAGGTTGAGAAAAATACTACTTTGGGAAAATACTACTTTTTGTTTCCCTACGATGTGCTGCGTGGTCAGCTCTCACTCGCTCCTGCACCCACCGACCACTCATGAGAGGCTCTCAACGCGCCATGATTGTAGTCGTGTCACGCGGATGTGCGCCTGCTCCCCATACTCCCCAAACGCCGCAAACGTCTACTTGTACTTATCCCGAGGGCTGACGAAGTGCGCTCTCATTCCCTCACAACGTCGCCAGTTTTCACCGCACATTTCCACCCATCCTGCCCGACACCACCCTCCCTGCTGCCTTCAGCCACGCTGCTTTCCTCCCAGCGTGCACCAATCCGCCGCCGGTCGATCTCATCCCACCCCTCCGTCCGGTTCCCCTCCTCCGACGGTTCGCAGCACGACACCCAAGCGAAGTCAAACCTTTTCCCCTGCTTTCCACCCATGCTGCCTCCTGTACCGATCCGCCTCTGATACACCCCCTCTGCTCGCACGGCTACTTGCGCCGATCCAGTCGACGGCGGCTCGACGCCACGCAGACGCACAGTCTCGCATCACCCACGCACACTCACGCCAGCTGTGACGGTGCCTAAAGGAAGTACGCGCCAGTCATTTCCGTAACGAACATATTTTCCCAATCGAATCAGTTTGTTTTCACGTGTTTGTGCCTGTCCACGCATCGCAGCCTTTTCCCAGCTGTTCATCCTTGCGTTTTCCACCCGCCCGGGGCCGTGGAGTGGAGCGTGCTGTTGGCACTCCCATCTTTCTCCCCGATCCCATCCCTAGCTGCCACCCCAAGCGCTATTCCTCGAAGGATAGCAAAGACCGATACCCTTCGACAACACTCCCTCATTTTCCCTCACGAGCATTCCGAGTTTGCGATCTCTCCACCACGCCTCGGCTGCACCATGCAGCGCCCGAGACCTCAGACGTTCTCCCTCCCCGCCGACGCATCCTCCCTGAGGCCCGCGGAGAGTGGAAGAAGGAGCAGCAGCAACGGCAGCGGCGACTGTGACAGCAGCAGCAGCAGCAGCAGCAGCAACGTCAGAAGGAGCATTCGAAGCAGCAGCGCCAGCACTTCCCCTTCCTCTGGCTTTACTTTGCTTGCCATTCCAGGGTCCGACATGCTGGGCCCGCGCAGCAGCATCAGCCTGGGCCTGGCCCTGGCGTTCTGCCTCCTAGTGATGCCGCTGCTGCTGCCGACGCTGCCGCCGCCGCCCGCGTGGCTCCTGCTCATCCCGGTGGCGGTGATGCTGCTGCTGTTTGGGGCGGCTCTTCTGCCGTCGTCCTTGACGTTCCCCACCGACAGCGCCCAGGCTCCCGATCGGAAACAGAAGAGGAGTCCCAGAACGTCGCCGAGGGCGAGGCAGAACAACCCCAGGTGGTAGTGCTCTGCAGCTGCTGCACTGTAGCACTACACCCTCGTCACGCGCTGCACCGTACACGAGTGGAATGCGACGCGCCCCGTGCATTCCTTCCTCGTTCCTGCTTTGTGCATGTGGACACCTCGGCCAATAAGGAGGAGGAGGAGGTTGCCGCGAACAGCCCTTGTTCTCGACCTCCCACCATACCTCCTCCCCGCCCCCCCCTCCNCTGCTGCTCTACAAGTCTGCTGCTCTACAAGTCTGCTGCTCTACAAGTCTGCTGCTCTACAAGTCTGCTGCTCTACAAACCTTTCTCAAGGAGTCTGTAGGGACCAGGGGGCAAAGGACCAGAGGAGGTGTGGCTGGATGCAATATCCCCGGACATGTCTGCCATGCATGCACGCGCGCACGCATGCGTCGCACACGTGTTGTCCGAGAATATTGCATCCAGCGACACTTGCAGCCCCATCGAATGCCGGACGTTGTTGAGCGCCACAGGCACAGCTGCTGGAGCACAAGTGTGCTTTCCTCCTTCCGTTCCCCTTAACCGTCTTTCCTCCTCCTTTGTCGATCGCTCCTCTGTGGGAGGGCAATGTGGCGGGTGGGGGGTCGTGGATTTCAACTCAAGCTCCCTCTTTGTCCTGTGCTCCAATACACCAATACCCAGGCCGCAGACAAATCTGTGCATTGAGAGTAGGTAGGCTGAAAATGTTCTGAAGCGACATTTCCGAAAATATGTTTTTGGAGCTCATTTCTGCACATGAATATTCTCCTGGCTGCAGAAAAATGTTCACATAACATACGAAAGGTAATGAGTACTGTGATGTCAGTTTTCAAGGCCCATACAGTGCACCAATAATTTGCACTATGTCCCATCAATCAACTGCATTCACACATATCCCTCATGATCCGTTGCGCTACAGATGCAAGGAAGACACCTGCTTGCATCGTGACTAGTCCTTGTGCACAACTTCATTGTGGCATGGCAACTGCGGTTCCACACTATAGTGGTAAGCGTGGACTGTTCATGTCCACTTTAACTCATGTCCCTCATGCAACTGGTCCTTGTGCACAAGTTCATATCCCTCACAGACTGCCATTTCATTACTTGTCCAGTTTTTGTGAGGACAATTTCTTGCAATCTGGCAACCATTTCTACATGGAAGTGTTGTGCTTTGTGCCGTTCCTGTACAGTTTAGTGTGACCACTCGGCCGTGTCCATACTCGTGCAGATCCCTGAGGCAGGCGGCCCTGGTGACACCGACGCGACGACAGGCGGCGGACTACCCGCCTGGAGCTGACCGACCACTGTTCCAGAGCCCCAGATGTCACCAGGACTCTTTGCTGTGCCTTCTACGTCTTGCAGGCGCCTTTCGGCAGATTGGGCANTACCATCGGGTCATGGGGGAGTGTTGTGCTTTGTGCCGTTCCTGTACAGTTTACTGTGACCACTCGGCCGTGTCCATACTCGTGCAGATCCCTGAGGCAGGCGGCCCTGGTGACACCGGCGCGACGACAGGCGGCGGACTACCCGCCTAGAGCTGACCGACCACTGTTCCAGAGCCCCAGATGTCACCAGGACTCTTTGCTGTGCCTTCTACGTCTTGCAGGCGCCTTTCGGCAGATTGGGCATGAGGCCCATTTGCATGTTTTTGCATTGTATACTCGCTGTCAGTCGATGGATGCATGCATGTGACCAGTCGCTGCGTCCGTCTTTTGATTCTGCACGTCTAGGTTCAGACGGCGTAGGATTCTGACATGTGTGCGCAGAGTTACGGCCAAAACAGTGGTTTTGGGCCGGTTTTAGGACAGCTCTTGGACTGCCGCGTGCGACACCCGCCGTGCGCCGCGGCAGGTATTTATGCCCTGGACTTGTCAGTTGTCATTTCTCTCTGCATATGCTATATTGAAACATTCTGACACTGTGCCTTGTGTCTCCTAGCCAAACCCTTGCCGTTGTGTGTACGACCTGTGACTGTCGTCACCGTCTGACCAGGCACTGACGCCCGGTCAACGGCTGTGTTGCTAGGAAGCTTCCACGCACTTTCTCATGGTATCAGAGCAGTGAGACAGTTCTCACTGAGCTGCGCAGCAGAGACGCAGCAGAGCAGCAGCAGTGAGAGTTACCGCTGCAGCAGACCTTCTAGGACCTGTTGGAGACGACCGGTCGCCGTCCACGTACTCCACCCACCACGTGACATCGGAGCTGTTGAGGCAGCAGCAGCGGCGCGTACCGCCACGCATAGGTGCGTGGCGGCTGCGGTGCGTGCACCCGCCCCTCCCTCCACAGCAGCAGCAGCAGAGGCGGCGGCGGCAGCAGCGCAGCAGCAGCGGCCGCCACAGCAGCGTGGCAGCAGCGGCAACAGCAGCAGCGCAGCAGCAGCGTCGGCAACAGCAGCGCAGCAGCGACAGCGGCACAGCAGAAACAGCGGCAGTAGCGGCGGCAGCAGCAGCGCAGCAGTGGCAGCAGCAGCAGCGCGCGGCGGCGGCAGCCAGCAGCAGCGCGCGGCGGCGGCAGCCGTCAGCAGCTGCAGCGCGCAGTAGCAGCGCCGCGCGCAACAGCAGCGCCGCGCGCAGCAGCAGCCGCAGCGCGCAGCAGCAGCAGCAGCAGCGCAGCCGCTGCTGCCACCGCTACACACGCAGCTACGCAGCTGCTGCTGCAGCTGACAGCACAGCTGCAGCAGCAGCTGGGCGGAAGCTGCTGCGCAGCTTCCACGGAGCTGCCGCGCGCCACCGCGCAGCGGCAGAACTGTGACAAGAACAAAAAAAAAGAAAAAGAAAAAGGAAGGGGACGAGCTGACGTCAGCATTGTTGATTGCTGACCTCATCAAGTCGTGCTGACGTCAGCAACCACTTGCTGACGTCAGCATTACAGTTAGCCAAATTTTCACTTGGAAAATCAAAAGTTGCCAGAGTTTCAACTCCCCTAGAAACACAGACGGTTTTGAAATCCTGCAAACTTGACCTGTCGTCCCATAGTAAGCGGCGACATGAGTTCGCCCGACGACAAGGACAAGGGACCAGGTGATCCCTCCTCCTCTTCTTCAGGAGTGTTGAGCCCTCGCTCGCAGGCCATTGAGGACCTGCGCAGCCAGCAGGAGGAGATGCGTCGTCTGCAGCGAGAGCAGACTGATGCGATCCGCAAGCTGACTGAGCTCCTACGCGCTCAGTCCACGGCTCCTTCGTGGATTTCTGAGGGAGCTGCCGGCGTTGCGGCCTCCACCCAGCACTCGGCTCAGGTGCCCGTGACAGGTGCCCCGCCTGCTTCACCTCCTGGTGTGGTTTCCCCACCACCTGCGGACCTCCTTGATGACGAGCCATTCATGCCAGGCTTCGAGGATGACTCCCAGGAGCGGGAGATTCGTCTCCTACAGGAGCGCCTCCGTCAGCTGCAGACGGGTATCCGACCTCCACCCGTGTCCCCGATACGACCGTCACCTGACTTCCCCGGTGATCACCCCCTTCCAGGAGTCTTCCCCGTCTCTCGCCCTCCTCAGCCTGCGGTTGCTCTCCCCACGGAGCGGCAGCCAAAGGACTTTGAGGCACCACCTCCACGGTACATCAGCGAGGATGGATTTGACTGCTGGGAGATCCTGTTTCAGGTGTGGGCCACTTCCGAGGGAGTGTGGCCTTACTACCACAGCCCATACCAGNACGCGCCATGCGTATCTACACGCGTCTGGGGACCTCAGGGGGCACACAGCTATGGGCACTTCAGACGATCATGCTCGGAGTTCGCCTGGAGTACACCGACATATTCACACGGTACAACGACGCTGGTCTCAAGCCTTTCTCAGCCTCCCCGTAGCTGCTCCCTTGGGCCCACCAGCTTTTCCTCCAGGTGACGTCGGCCCGCGAGGCAGCAGTAGCACATCAGGAGACTTCCCTCGCTGCAGCAGTCCTCGCCTCACCACCATCTTCCCTCCTGTAGTCACCCTCATCTACCTCCATCACGACCTCATCTTCCTCCTCCTCTTCGATCCTGTCTACACCCACGTAGACGCAGGGCGTTGCCGCAGCCGCCCAGGGGAAGAACAAGAATAGGAAGCGCGGATCGGGTTAGCAGCAGTCGTCATCCAGTGGTAGCAGTGGCCGTTCCGTGCACTGCTACAACTGTGGAGGTGCCCATTGCTACACAGAGTGCCAGCAGCCGCTTGACTGGGAGCGCATCACTCGCGGACTTCAGGCTGCCCATGCTGCCCGCACGGCGTCCGGCAGGTCGACCGCACACTCCTCTGGAGGCGCGGCGACCACGACTGCAGCTGTTCCTGCATTGTCACCGGCGAGCAGTAGTGATCCAGAACCACGTGACCGCACCATCGCCGAGCTCCGTCATCTTCTGGCGCTTCGCTTTCAGGGAGGTGCGAGTGTGTTGTCATCGTTGAGTGGGTCACAGACTGCTTGTTCGTCCGTCCTCGTGACTCGTGATGACACGTGTGGGGGAGCACAATCCGCATGTGATGATGATGGGCCTGACTGCACTCACTGGATTCATGAGTCTCACCTTCGTGATGTACGTCGTTCCTTCCCACTGACGGCTCAGCGTCCCTCTGATGCCGAGTGTTCCATTGCTCGTTGTACAGTGACGTCCACCAGTCGTGACTTTGGTGGCACTTGGATCATCGATTCCGGTGCCACCCACCACATGACGTGTCGTCGTAGTGACTTTGTGGTACTTGGTCCCGTCACGACTGTCCGTTCTGTTCGTACAGGCTCTGGTCAGTCCTTACCGGTCCACGGTGTTGGNGTTGTATGCTTTGATGGTCCGTCTGGCCCCCTGTATCTCTCTGACGTGCTGTTTGTGCCTGATCTTGAGCTCAGCCTGCTGTCTGTGCGTGCCTGCACTCTGATGGGTCTCTCCCTTGAGCATACCGTTGATTCAGCGACTGTGACTGCTCTTGACACCCGTAGCATTGTCCTGCGTGCTTCAGTCGTAGATGATTTGTACCACATTGCTCGGCCCTCCTCCCCTTGCTCTCCCTCCTCCTCTGGCCGCGTTTTTGTCACTCGTGTTCTATCCCCGGAACACCAGCGGTTGCTTCATCGACGTCTGTGTCACGTGGGCTCTGACACTGTGTCAAAGCTCATCCGGACACAGCCCGCTCCTTGGTCTTGACGTGGCTTCTTTCGAGAAGCCACCCAAGACCGACTGTCTTTTTTGCGCTCAGGGACACATGCACCGGTGCACTTATCCTGATTCGCGTCCCCGAGCGCTGAGGCCACTCGAGTTGGTCCACTCGGACCTGCTTGGTCCTCTCCCGGTTGAGTCCCTGTCCGAGAGGGGACGGTATGTTCTGACGCTGACTGATGACTTCACCCGGATGCGGTGGGT
>SZWC01013049.1:5618-17413 GCA_023375785.1 Penium margaritaceum
TAGATATAGATATAGATATAGATATAGATTTATATTTAGATTCAGATTTAGATATAGATTTAGATATAGATATAGATATAGATATAGATATAGATAAAGAAATAGATATAGATATAGATATAGATATAGATATAGATTTAGATTTAGATTTAGATTTAGATGTAGATGTAGATATGTGTAGACAAATATGTAGGTATACATGTAGATATCGATATAGATATAGACACTGTTTTCAATATTGATATAAATTGGAAAAATTCCTAGGTTTTTCAAGTGTATTATATTTTCTATAGTAAATGAAATCATTAAATTATGGCATAGTTGATTTTGAAAGAGCAAGATAGATTTTCTAAATGTAGAAGGAAGAAGGGAGAGAGTCATTTAGTTTTCTTACTAGTGAATTATGTCATGGGCTGTGATGGTTTCCGAAACATGTAAGAGGAAAGGTCAATGTTTTTACCCTTTTTCAGAATCAATTTCTAATTGATCGTATACCTGATAAGGTTCCCTTTGTACACAATATTCAGGCTCTAAGACGATTACAAGCAGCAATATCAGCTTTTGGATAGCCCTTGACCAAGTTTTTCCGTTTAAGCACTTCATGTTTTGTGGGAAACCAATAGTTCCATTGTTCAGGACGAAAACGACCTTGTAGAGAAGGGAAGGTTTTTTTTTTTGCTTGGACTTATGTTCAAATGTTCGAATTCATTACAGTGGGTTGTGAGTCACGATCGATCATGGAAGTAGGGACTGGTCTTCCCCGATGGAGGGTTATGTACGAATGGAGCCATGCGCGAATTGTTTACCAAAGAAGTGCAATTCCCCTTTCGTGAATGACTGATTTGATGTTCAAATTGTTTCGAATTTGGGGCTCCCGTTCAACTCAATATCCTTGTAGCAACTTTTTTGTCAGTTATCGATCCATTTGTATGGAAGGCATCGACCGTCGCTTCGATTGACTCCAAATTTTTCATTCCTCGTCAACATTTGCCTTTGCTTTTTTTATGGTAATTTTAATTTTCCGCTCCCTTTTCATGACACAAGGAATCTGGAGACAATTATGAGATCGAGATTCGTTTGAGAAAACATTTGTCAAATGTTTGTGTCATAGTTTACTTTTTGGGCTATGCCTATGAAGTTCAGATGGAAAAGGAAAATGAATACTCGTCACAGAAGGCGCTGAGTGGATTTGGAGAGAAACGACAGTAGACTTGTCGAAAGCGATACCGTCGATCTCACTTTCCACTACGTCCCCAGCAAGACCAATCGACAGTCATCGGCGGCTGAGATTGGTGTGGGAATTCTTGCCGATGGATTTGTGTCAGGTTTACTATCGTCGCCCATAACCAATGCTCGAAAATGGGGTTGAAACATGTGTGGTGGACTCTTCGACACCCGGCGACGTTCGATGGATACAACCAAACAGTAAATGTCTACATTCGGCCATGCTTTGTCGCCTGCCTTCATATGTGCACGGGACCCACTACATGATCTCAATCGTTTCCAGACCTCGCCCTGATATTCGCCGACCAGGCAGGCATCCAGCCCAAGACCCTGTGGTGTATCCATTGGTCCTTAATATCAAATCAATTTTAGCTGCCTCTTTTCTCCGAACCGACGAAAGGCTTCGACTAGTAAATGCGACAGTATGGCCGTCCAGTTTTCGTGGAGGCATTAGGTTGACAGTCATTCGCTTCCATAAATGCTTTTCCACGGATTTGCGAATGGTGATGAGTTTGCGAGCTCATTAACATCTTAGATCTAAGCATGTTCCAGTACGAAAAGTTGGGGAACGTTTCCAGTTTAAATGTTGCATGTCAACTAAAGCTGACGAGCAAATGCTGGATCGGCGTCAACTTCCATGCGAGCGTGGATTTGAACGTATCTGCACTTGTGGTTGTTCCGTAAAACGCTGATGCGCGTCCAACGGCGACCCCATGCCGGCGGCTTGGAACAGCGGACAGTTCCCTGTACAGTCGAGGCACATTTTCTTCACTAACGGGGGGCACAAACATCTAGCATTTTCTCCTTTTCTCTCACCAATTGTTTTTTCCCTCACAAATCCCCCAGTAGAGCGGACAAGAGAGGGCACTATGCTCCCGCACGCCATCAATTTGCACACCATGCAACTGCGGCGGCCTCCAGCGGTGACCTGTTTTTTCCGTCCGAAAGAGTCGAACTCGCTCTCCTTCGAAGCGCTCGGAGCAACCATTGGGCATGGCGCTTCGTCACGAGCGACATGACATCGGTAATGCCGCAGGTGCATGTGAAGAAGAGAATTCAGCAGACTGTACTCAATGATCGTACAATAATTTCATTAAAGGTTAGTGAGACGTTAGTGAACAAGAGTGTCCAGGCGACAACCTGACCAGTCACCATAAGATTCCCTGGCAATGTTGATACGCACAAAAAGTAAAACTAATATTAAAAACATGAATTTTAATTTTTTTAACCCTCTGAGAAGATTCCTTTCAAGAAAAAAACTCAAGATTCGAAGGAAAAAAATTCTTTTAGTTTATGTGTACTGGATTCAAATTCAATCCTTGGTCGTCAATTCTGTTCGCCAACAAGCGTTCAAACCTGGCTCAATCCACATGGCACTAGTCGTGTGCTACACTCTACAGATCTAGACTTGAGTTACGCTCCACAATCGAACATCGGACCAAAACACTTACACTTCAATACCAATGCTTTGGATTTAGGTAAATTAATTTATTGACTTGCCCAAAAACAACTTTTCAGCATTGACTATGCCATTCAAAACATTTCACTTCACAAAAAATTCAAAAATGAAAAGGGCCAAATAACCCTTTTACCCAAAAAGCGAGGGGGTTAGGAACACCCTACCCGGCGCTTAAAATATAGAAATCCCCCACCCAAAAACTTGAAAAAAACTAGACTGCCCGCTCGCTTCACCATGCTCAATCAGCGGCATGCGCCGCTAATCGAGCAAAGCGAGATGGGGCATGTCAACCCCCCTCGCTCGATCGCCATTCTCGATCCCACGCGAGAATCGCGATCGAGAGAAAACATTAATTTCAAAAACGAGCAAAAATGCTTGTTCAATTCATTATTGTACAACGCAAACCTCCCACGTTTTGCACGCAAACCCTACTCAAACCCTTCCCAAAATCACATTCAGGGTTTTAGGGTTTTAGTTTTGCGTGGGCTCCTGCTAGGCCCTGAGGTAACGGGGCCCAGAAGGTTCCCTTTCAATGCATGGGGAGTCTCAGAACCCCCATGCAAACCACGCGCAACCCCCCCCCTGAAAATTCACAAACTTCTTAAAAGGGGGGTTCTGAATGTTACAAAAAATACTGATGACGTTAGCATTTTGAGGCTTCATCGCATGCAACGTCGACATGCTTTTTTTCCTCCGTGTTTGTGGGTAAGGGAGAGTTATTTTCTGAACCTCGAGTAGGGGAGTCTTATTCTTCCGAACGCCGTGTACGGTGGTGTTATTCTTCCGAACGTTGGGTGGGGCATACACACATTCAAATTTTGTGGGTAATCCCTACATGTACCCAAATGAAAATGGATTAGGCATATAATTCACACCATAAGGATGCAAACAACACATCGATCCGATAACCCTCATGCTATTCTTTAACAGTAAGGTAAATATAAAACATTTAGGCTAATATTTATTTGGTAGAAAGTTACATCCATTTTATCATACAATATGAAATTTATATATCATCGTAGTTCTTCATGTTCCCCACATTCCCAATTAAATCTACTTCCACATAGGAAGTAAGAGGGAAATAATGCACTGTTTGTGTCGCATCCCACGCGGCATTCATGTGATGACAACATGGTTTGGGGCACAAATCATCAAAAAACCCCAAATAGAAGGGGTTATTCCTCTTCTCTATTTTTTTAAGGGGTTTGATAATATATTTGCATTTCAAAGACAACATGTCGGGCCCCTTTGCCGAGGGGCCAAAAAAGCGCTAGCACATATTTAAAATCCTAAATTTGAACGTAACCTTGGGGTAAGGTTTCAGATGGTTTTTTTACGAAAATAATGAGGGTTTATTAGTAAAAAGGAATAAATGTTTTTCAATCCATCCAATTCTTATAAGGGGGTGCATGAATCCATGTCCTTGTTTTAGGCTTAGTCACCTACACATGTTGCATTGATGCATAATTTTGCATAACGCATATGTGGCCTCATACTACTGCTACTAGGCATATTGATTTCAGATTTGGCCTTTTGATTAAGGATCATATCATCCTTGTTCCTGGGATCTTTCCTTGTCCAAATGCAAGAAATAACGCTTATGGATCCATCAACTCTAGAGTTCTTGTTCAGGCGACGATTGATTAGTGGGCTTACAGGTTGCTGGTGTGACTTAAGATAGTCAGGCTCATACCACTTGTGTGACCGTGCATGACCGGTCGCTAGGATAACCATTGGGGAAACAAGTTTGAAATATTCTCTTTAATATATAAATTATCAAATGAGAGAAAATAGGAGAATCATTTTAAACATATTTTTAAGAAGTTTTAATTATGAGGTTAAATTAGGTATTTCACATTTTTTCTGCCTAAGGAGCATTAGAAAAATTTGGCCGATGGTGTTTTAAGATTGAGCCTTTCACTGAGTGAAGACTACTGATGGGCCCTAACATTGTCGATTTTGACCAACTAGCCCCCTTGTTTAGATTGGCTGTCAAAGCCCAAAGGTTTGCCAAAACCAAAATCGTCTTATTTTTTTAGCCCGAGTTCTAATCAAGGATTTCAGTCCAAAAGGGGCTTTGATTTAACTTTATTTACAAATAAAACCACTTCTTAATATGTTTTCATGGAAACTTACGTTGAAACAACAATGAATGTTCATGTATATATACTAGCTCATCCATACTTTCAGTGCACAGTTTTTGCGACATTGTTATGAAGGATAATGATGAAATGGAAGCAGCTTGGATTTTGTTTTCATATGAAATATCTTTGGTCGGAAAATGTTGGTTGAAGACGAAGGTTTGGTTGGAACATTCTCCTACAAGACTTCATACGCAAAGATGGTGGTGAAAAATAGCTGTAGTTGGTGTAACGACAATATATGTTTACTAAATAGGGCACAAAGTATGAGAAATAAAAGCTTTACACCCTTAACTGTATTAAGATTTCCCTCAGAGACAGTTAACGAAGGCGAACTACAGGCACATCAGACCGTTGGTGAGCAACACATTGTGTAAATGAAGTTTCGGCACACATTACGGACGTAAGACGATTTCGCCTCGGTCTTGACTTTGAATGAATCGGGGACCCCTGCAAGCGTTTCCTGTGCATAGTAACTTTCACGAGTCATGATGGCAAGAGACGGAAAAGGTCAGCGTGGGGAAGGCCAAAGACGAGGGGGTCGGTCGGGAGGGGGGAAGGAAGAGAGGCAGAGGGACCCGCGATCAACTTGCAGTCGGCGGATCGAACAGCTTATCATTGGCGACGTGCAGCCGTCATGCTGTGTACCACCCACCAATCATCACCAGCACAACCATCAATCGGCAGCGCCAACCAGAGCCCGCACCAGCGGCAGCGTCGCCCTTCCAGACTACGTTGCTCCTCCTCCCGCAGGCAGGCCAGCAGAGTCGGAAACGTCCGCAGTGTGCACTCCAGTCGCTCGCTCGCTCGCTCGCTCCTCTACCTCCTGCATCTTTCGAGCGTCGGTCCTCTCTCTCCCCCACCCGGAAAACGTCAAGAACGCGATGGCTGGGGTTCGCCGCACGCGACGGCTCCAACCAGCACGACGCACCACATGCCGGATGCTTTACGTGGACAGTCGAGCCAAACCAAGGACATAAGACATCGACGTCGCTCGCTGACTGTCCACGGACGGAATCCGCAGTGCTTCGCACCAAGCAGAAACGTATCGTGTCGAAGACCGTGACCCTCGACGTCGTGACAGAGTTGCTGCAATCGCACGCACAGGTTCTTTAAGTGTAGCCCCTCCCCCGCATGACAACCCGTACGCGCGCTCCCGTTTCCCGCAAGTAACTGAAAGCCCTCTGCACCCGGCCGATAAACCCAAATCCCCGAAAGTAACAGCTGGTCGTTAGTCGTAGCCTAAGACGCCTAGGGCAAACCCTATCTCTCTCTCGCAGAGAATCTTTACCACCCCCTTTCTCTCTCACTCCTCCCTATCTTCTGGCGCTGGCTCCGTTTCCATTTGAGGGTCAGCTACTGCCGAAGTTGTCACAGAGATGGGAGCAGCAGCAGCAGCGGCAGTGACAGCGCCCCTGTTCCTCACGCACCCGGCCATCCTCTGCGGCGCCACCACCTCCTCCTCCACGATCACTGTCACCACCGGCAACAGCTTCAGCGCCGCGGCCCGCCCTCTCCCCTTCTTTTATCCCCTCCAGCACGCAAGAGCTGTTTTTCTGATGGAGAATTCACCACCGCCATCCTCCTTTAGCCCTGAGACTGCTGCGGCCGTAGCAGCAGACCACTTTGCCGTTGCTGAGGCGGAATTCTTGGCGGCACGAGAGGAACGCCCAGCAGCTGCTGCGGCCGGAACAGCAGCGGGAACATCTGGTGCAGCAAACGGAGCAGCAGCTGGAGCAGCAGGGGCGACCGCATCTACTTCTGCACCGTCGTCGTCATCATCGTCAACGGCACTACCGAAGGGCGCGCGCGGCGGCCCGCAGAACGCGGCGTTCCAGTTCCGCGGCGTGCGGCAGCGCGTGTGGGGTAAGTGGGTCGCGGAGATTCGGCACCCCACTAAGCGCACGCGCATCTGGCTGGGCTCCTTCGCCACGGCGGAGGAAGCCGCGCGCGCATACGACAAAGCCGCGACGGCCTTCTGCGGCTCCAGGGCCCGCCTCAACTTCCCGCCACCTGCGGACGCGCTGCTGTCCGCCCCTTCCTCTAGAGTGCCTACGCGCGTGCAACCGCGTGCTCAGCAGCAGCAGCAGCAGCAGCCGCAGCAGCAGCAGCAGCAGCAGCAGCAGCAGCAGCAGCAGCAGCAGAAGCAGTATCATCTTCAACAGCTGCAGCAGCAGTCGCACTTGCATAGAGAAGCGCGGAGAGAGGAGAGCGGTGGTGCCTTCGCCAAAGAATCCTCACAAGCCGCTGCCCCTGGGCCTGCTTCGTATGCACTGCCGTTTCCACTGCCTGGAATGGCTGAAGCAGCATCTGCTACAGCGGTGCTCGCAGCCACCACAGCAGCACCACCACCACCCCCTCCCAAGCCGCCGCCGTCCAATCACAACCTTCCTGGAGGTTCTTTGCAGCTCACAGGTCCCTTGCGGCTTGCGGGCACCCCGTGCACTCCGCAGAAGCCACCAGCAGCAGCGGGAGCCATGCTGCTAGCAGATGCTGCGGAATCAGGGCAACCTTCTCAGGGGATGCAATGCGGTGACAGGGAGGATCTGTGCTCTCCGGTGGCTGCAAGCGCGAGTGCTGCACCCAAGGCCGCCTCCTTGCCTTGGAGCATCAACCCGGCGTTTGCCGCTGCATCAGCACTGGAGTTGCCAGTGGTCCGCATGCCTGGTCGTGCACATGCAGCGTCTACACCTGATGGTGGCCCAGAACAGGTTGCTGCAACGCAGGCCGTGGCAGTGTCAGCCCTACTTGCCTCCACCCATCCGCCCGCAGCCGCGGAGAGTGGCCCGGCGTCGGCGTTTGCACCTGAGCCTGCTTCGCCAACGACATCACTGCTGACATCATCCCTTCTGGCAGGATCCATGCGACTGCATGGTGCTGATGTCCTGGCCGCCATGAGGGGCAGCAGCAAGCAGGCATTGGACAAGAGCAGGTGGTCTGAGGGCCCTTCCAACCAACTGCTGCTGTCGCACCGGCAGCAGCAGCTCCAGCAGCAGCTGCAGCACCTCGCTCAGAGCAACAACCTACATGGCAATGGCAGCACCTTCCAGCAGCAGCAGCAGCAGCAGCAGCAGCAGCAGCAGCAACAGCAGCAACAGCAGCAGCAGCAGCAGCAACAGCAACAGGAGCAGCAGCAGCAGCAGCAGCAGCAGCCGCAGCAGCAGCAGCAGCAGGAAGGGAAAGAGGAGGAGGATAAATTGCAGAAGTTGCAGTTGCTTCAACAGCTCTACTTGCAGAACTGGAACCAGGAACAGCAGCAACTGGTAGTGCTGCAACCACAGTCATTTACTGCACAGCAGCAGGTGCAGCAGCACCTAATTTCACAACTGCAGCAGCAGCAGCAGCGCCAGCAGCAGCAACAGCAGCTGCAGCAGCAGCAGGATGAGAAGCAGCAGCAGCTGGAGCTGCAGCATCTACTTCAGCTGCACCAGCAGCAACTGCTGTTGACGAGGCACCAGCAACAGGAGCATCACCAGCACCAGCAGCGGCAGCAGCAACAGCAGCATCTGCAACAGCAGCAGCAGCAGCAGCAGCAGCAGCAGAAAAAGAAGCATCAGAGAGACCAAGTCATAAATGCTGCATGGGGGAATTCAGCATCTGACCTGCGTGCAACAGCAGTTGCTGGAGCAGTATCTGGGGTGGCAGCTGCCGCACGTGCTGCCTCCACGCAGCCTGGCCACACGTGGGCAGTGCAGATGAGCAGCACCAGCAACAGCAGAGGCTGCTCCACGCCGCAGCAGAAGAGCGCGGCCAGCAGCAGCGACGGCAGCATGCACACGCGGCCTGCCTCAGTGGAGTCCATGCTCGCAGCTGCTCACCTCACGTCGCCTCAAGACAGGGCCGATGCTGCCACTCTCCAACATGCTGATGCAGTCCCAGGGGCCAGGCACTGGAGGAGCTGCAACAGATGGCAAGGGATGGCTGCCACGCAGGATCTCGGGAATGAGAGCTCGAGGTCACGGGCAGATGCTGGTGGTGGCCTTGGACTTGCTGCTGGTTCTGGTGGGTTGGCAACGGGGGCAGCGGGAGCAGCAGCTGCTGCAGATGGGCTTTTCTCGCTACCCGTTGGACCCAAGTTTTCAGACCCATCACCAAGCGCTCCTCTGATTGCCTCCGGTGCCTCTGCTGCAATGGCTCCGGCTGCTGCGGCTTCGGCTGCTGCTGCTGCTGCTGCTGCTGCTGCTAGCATGGCATCCAATAGTCTCACCAATGCAGCAACACCCCTGAATGCATGGCCTTCCACACTCGGCAATAGTGTGGTTGTGGATCTGCTTGGCTCTGGTGTGGGAGTAGACAGCACAGTACTTGGCTCAAGCAACCTGCATGCTGCAGCAGTAGACTTTCCGCTCCATGATACCATGGGGGCTAATCAGGCTGCATTTGCCGCTTCGCTGCTTCAGCAGGCTGAGCAGCAGCGGCAGCAGAAGCAGCACCAGGAGCAGCAGCAGCAGCAGCAGCAACAACAACAACAACAAAAGCAGGAGCAGCAGCAGCAGCAAATTCACGTGATTGATTCGCAGGTGTTGCTGCAAGAGCAGCAGAAGTGGCAGAGGGAGAAGTGGCGCAAGCAGGAGGAAAACCACTCGCTGCATTCACGGAGCTGGCAAGCCCACGGCTGGCCAATGGGTGCTAGCCGTGATGCTGGTGCCAATGCTGGTGCCGGTGCCGGTGCCGGTGCCGGTGCTGCTGCAGGTGCTGCTGCCAGTACTGGTGCAGGTGCCGGCTCCAGTGCCGTTGCCAGTGCCGGGGCCGGTGCTGGTACCACTGCCGGTTATGGTGTTAGCGTTTCCTGGCTTGCTTCTGCAGCTGCCACAGATGCCATGGGTGAAGTGAGACCTGCGGCACCCACAATGGATGCATGGGCCGTGTCGTTATCATCTCCCGCAACAGGCGGCAGCGGAAGCTGGATCCTCGACCGCACCTTGGTTCCTTGGGGGGGAGCGGACACGTACATGTATGGGCAGAAGGGCATGGGAGGATGGACGGCACATGCATTCGGTCACATGGCCCAGACCACGGCACAGAATGACCTGCTCGCGTGCTCCCTGCTGCCCCTTCCCACCGAATCCTTCAACCAGGACGGCGATGGCGTGCCCGAGCTCAACAGAGATGCTGCTGTTGGCTCCCTGATGTTCCAGGCCACTGCAGAAGCAGGCCTGCACGACGGCGGTGCAGGGATGGCGGCTGCGGATGCAAGCAACCCAACCGAAGAGCTTGGGCTGTTGCAGCAGCTCCCTGACGACTCTGATCTCGCGGCGGTGGTCCTGGCGGCCTCTGCACGCCAGAGGCATGCGCGCTCCGGCGCCCAATTGCCGCAGCCGAACAGCCAAGTGGTTGGCAGTGCGGCTGCGGCAGGCTGTGACGGCCCCAGTGCAGATGCCACGTTTGCATCATCTGGCGCAGAAGCCGATGACACGCTCCAGGCGGCGGGCCTCGGTTGCACTGACGTGGACGAGGAGTGGCAGTTTTGGCAGCTGAAGTAGGCCACGGTCGACTTGCTGGAAGTTGAGGTGGTTACTCTGGAGGGTAGTCGATGGAGGGCGGACATGGAACTGTGCCACACAGAAAGATGTTCTTCTGTGACGTGCAGCAGCTTTTGGTGGAAGGTGGGCGACGGATGACAGCTAGGCACGTTTTGAAGAAAAATGGTTTGAGGAGATGTAGTACAAAGGTCCAGCGCCTCTTTCTGTTTGCTGTGCGTGTGCGTGTGTGTGCTTGTGTGTGTGTGTGTGTGTGTGTGTGTGTGTGTGTGTGTGTGTGTGTGTGTGTGTGTGTGTGTGTGTGTGTGTGTGTGTGTGTGTGTGTCTTTAGTGTGTTTGTGTGTGCAAGACGAATACTGCACCAGGGCAGTGAGGCTCATGGGCCACTTACCTTTGAATGTGCCATGGAGAAAATGGAAGGTGAGAAGCCCTCCATGGCTTTGATGCAGCCCTCCTTCTTGAAAGCTCGGTATTCGAAACTGTACAAAATTCCATGCTCAAGTGGTCAGATGGCCATTTTTTTCCCCCAGGCACATGTTTCACCTTATTCTTTCCCAAAAAGGCCACATATCCCTCAAATGCCCGTCAAGAGCCCATCTCCACTTGCACACAACTTGCAACCAACTGACATGAACTGAAAGAAAGTCCATCGGTGGAGAGGAGGAAAGGCAACATGTGGTGCTTTAACGATAGAAAATAGGGTGGAGGTTTCGAAACATGCCCGGCCATGGGCCCCGGCCCAGGGTGCCAAGGGTCCCAAGGGTCGTTGTAGGGTTTATGACAAATTTTACAGGCGCAATACATCCCACGTCTGCAGCCACCCATTGCTTTTGTGCCTGGAAGCTTGGTGGTACAGGATTCCAGGCCAGCATCAACGTTGAAGGAACTTCCAATGAAACCTTACCCACCGTATCAAGCCTAAATCTGGAGGTAATTCAATGGATTCATTAGCATACTGATGCTAGGTTGTAAAGCTACGGAGCTGAAGGTAAAGTTAACCATACATCAAAACAGAAAATTGTGTAATGAAAATGGCAAACGGTGAATGTTTTTGCTCCACCAACATCCGCAAACAATCATCATAATATACGTGTGTGTGTGTGTGTGTGTGTGTGTGTGTGTGTGTGTGTGTGTGTGTGTGTGTGTGTGTAATCCTCATTGATGAAGCAAAGGAGAGATAACATGAGAGTACTGTCAGAGTCAGCTAGCGCACACGTAGCTTAACATGAAGCCTGGAGTATATAGGAAGGAAGAACCTACCACTCAAGCAAACTAGCCACGACCAAAAAAGGCAAGGTCACAAGCATCAAGAGGCTCGTCCGGATGAAGCATCACGCTCGTGGAGCGTCGGACATCGCCTGTCAAAAGGGGATCAGCTGCGAACGTGGTCCTGGCCCTCTCACGAATGGCTTGAGCCTGAGCACGCTGCAGCGCCACTGAGAGCCGCTGGGAGTAGAGGTTGATGATCGAAGAGCGCGAAACAAACTTTGC
>SZWC01013049.1:39093-50804 GCA_023375785.1 Penium margaritaceum
TGACACAGTTGCTGGAATGCAGAATAAGACACTGGAGGATGAGCAACTGAGGCAAACTCACAACATCCTAAAAGAATGGTTGATGTTGTCGACCTACTCAAGGAAAGCATTCCATGCCTCCTCACGCTCCTCTCCATCGTTTGGGTCAACTCCTTCATCCTCTTTGGAGAAGGAGATGGGGTCGACTACCTCATCATGGTGGACGACCCCTTCATTTTTCCTGCTCCTCCTCCTCCTTCCCCCTCCCCCTCCTCCTCATCCTCCTCCTCCCAATCTTCCTCCTCCTCCTCATCCCCCTCTCCCTCCTCCTCCTCCTCCTCTTCCTCGTTGGACTCTGCCTCTTCCTTAGCAAGGGGGGCATCCTCCGCCTCATCCCCGGATTACCCCATGGTGTCCACGTTCGACCTACAGAACGTCCTCATGCGACACTCTTCCTCAAGCTCTTTCACGCGTGTCGTTGCCATTTGCTCAAGACCTGGGGCCTCCATGTTAGGACATGCACGGCGCACATGGCCTTGCTTCTCATAGCGGGCACAAATGCATCGCTTCTTCACCTTTGTGTACCTGTCCAGTCGCACTGTGGCTGGAAGTCGGCGACCGCGACGTGGGCTTGGCTCGAGCCACTTCGGTTCAGCCGGCTTCACGAGCTTAACCTTCGGTGGGGGGAATGGTTTGTTGTAAGTGCGTTTGTAGCAGAGGTTGATGTAGCCAAAGTCCACGTATGCCACAGGGTTGAGGTGGTCTCCAGTAAGAGGCTGTAGGCATGCGGGCATGGCATTCCATACTCACGCCACCTAACGCACAAGCACTCCTTGGTGGTGATGTTCATGTCGCGTGGAGTGTTGTTTGGGTGCACAGCTAATCCACTTGTCCAAGGTCACATGTCGTCCCCATCCAGGTCCAAGTTGTACTCCCAGCTGTGGTCACAATGTTTTTTACCTTCAGGTACAGCGCCGGCGCAACGGTTCCCTCCGCGTCATTTGCCATCTTGCGGCGGATGTGCCAGAGCCTCTCTACGAAGACATGGAAGTTCGCAAAGGAGAAGTACGGGTATTTTTTTGGAGCTCAACGAGCTTACCGTTGAGTGAATCCATGGCCTTGCTGGTGGTGTGTCCACCACGAGGTACGGGGCATTACAAACTGCTCCATCGTTCTTTGTGGATGCCTGGCTGGCCATTTCCACCCAACAGGTAGTCAACGGCCTTTGGAGCCGCCTGTCGCATCTCGGACAGGATCCCATCCCAGTCCTCCAGTATTGTCATGTGGGCCAGGTACCAGAACGATGTGCCTGACCTGCCCTGGCACTGGGAGTGCACGTTCCTCATGAGGTGCCAGGTGAAGTAGGTGTGCGTTGCTCCGGGCAGTTTTGCCTCCGCCGTGTTCGCCAATCCCTTTTCACGGTCATAAATGACTGTGGTTCCAACCTGTGCCACGGTTGGGTATGCCGCTGCCACAAGCTCGTAGATTCACGTCCAGTTCCGCTCATCCTCCCAAGACACCAAGGCATACGCCGTAGGCATGGTGTTGTCGTTCGCGTAAAAACATTGCATGACCTATAGGAATTGCTTGTGCCCATTCTTCAGGTGGGTCCCGTCCATGACGAGCACACGCCAAGTGAGCTCAAAACCCGCGTGACACGCACCTGATGCGACAAACACCAGGTTGGACACGCCAGTTTTCTGGTCCTTCTCAGCCTTTGCGATGGCCAGCGGATCAACCTTCATGAGCTGCATGAAAGAGCAGGTTTGGTAGTTGGTTGGGGAGTAGAAATAGAATAGAGGCGCGGCGAAACACCTTGAAAAAATGAACAAAAAAAAGGGCAGGTACGTACCTCATCCATGTATCTAAAGAACATGATTCATGAGTCCTCCTTCTCATCATTCATCTTCTCCAGGCAGGCCTTCTTGGCGCGGTACAAGGTGGTGTACAGGACGTTCTCTCCGACTTTTGTGATGACTGCCTGCATCGCCTTTGGTATTGCCGACGGGTCCTTCGTGAGGGTGCTTTGGATGTGCAGTGCAACCCATCGCGTGGAGCGCACTCAGTTACCTTGGCTAACTCCGGTGTCACAGAGGTGGCCGTCCGTGAACGACATGATCCTGAAGGAACCCGACCCCTTGTTGAACGTTGCATGAAATATCCACGGGCATTTCTTGGCGACGTACTGCTTGTAGTGCACCACAAAGCGTGTGCGGTTGCTCTTCAGCCACCTCAGCAACATGCGGTTGTCAACCGCGTACTCTTCCATAGTAGCTTTGCACGCAGCCATGGTCTCAAAGGACGAGCCACCGGGGAAGTCAACCGCAGTCACCTTCCGCTTTTTCAGGGCTGTAGATTCCAGGTCGGCTTGGCGAAGTTACTGGAGGCAGCCTTCGCCTTGGTATCAGCTGCCTTGGCGTCATCGTCAGACCCGACGGGCTGGCCATTGGTGGACTACACTCGACCACCTACACGCCACATCCTACGAGGAGCCTCAGCTGCAGAGCGTGGAGCATCGTCGAATGCAGTGCATGGAGCATCGTCGTCTATGTGAGGAGGAGACTGGTGCGTCAAGCAAGGATCATCGATCACGTCGACGTCGCTGTTGTCGGGTGGACACCAAGGTGATGTGACAGCTCCAATTGTCTGTTGCGTGTCCCCCGCCATCGGAAGAAAACCTCGGCACCTATGGCATTAAATAACTTGGATACCCCCATCTCGTCTCCCATGCGCATTCAGCCAAGGCCTCGTGAAGGGGTGTGAGATCATCAATGGTGAGCTACACCACAATGGCTAGCAAGGCCAGAACCCCCCACGACGCGCATGCCTCGTTCCATAAAACATGTACTTCCACCGTAGGTTTGAGAGCAGCCAAGGGACTCGCATGGTAGCTGTGCATCATAGGAGGTACATTGCGACTCGGGAAACCGACACTATTTGCAACGAGACAGCTTATCAAGTCATAAAAGAATCCGCGCAAAAGCAGGGACGTGTTCCAGGGAAAGCAATTTACGAGCCGGTAAACTTCCAGGAGCCTTTAATCACATTAGTTGGGTGATGCAATCAGCCACATGGTGTGCAACGCGTACCTATGAGCTGAATTCCTTGCAATATGAAATGTCATACCCAATGAAAATGGCGTCAGAACCCTATCGAACCAAATGAATTGCATTTCATATTACGCGTACGTTCACCGACGATGCAGTAGCAATTCGTCTCATCACCAATACTTAAATCCATATCAAATCTGTTAAACGCATGAAATATGTGTCAACGATGCCCATGAGGGACACTAACCGAGGGCACAATTGGCATTTCGTTTCCGACTATGGATACTGTTGACATATTGTTTTCGACCATGGGCACCGCTGTTATTTCGTATCCAACCATGGACACCGCTGACATATGGTTCTCGACTATGGAAACCACCGTTTTTTAATTTTCGACTAAGGACACCATCGATCTGTCGATCCAAACGATGGGTATATTAGAATGCTAGGTTATCATAGTGTGACTAGAGATGCCTCGGGAGCGGCATTTACCACTGCCCTAAAAATATTTTTAATGCGCAGCTGAAAATTGGGATTCACCACGACATTTATTTGGTTTAGGTTCACTGTATCCGTTGTTCGTGACTGGGAACACTCTAGTCCACTGGAGGGTTGAGTCTCGTATTTTAGTCGTGCCCCCGAAGGTGGTGAAGGTGGTACAAAAGGAAGAGAGGAATAGGTTCAGAAAATGGATGTCGAGCGGATTACGATTGGGTTTACTTCGTAACCAAAAAATGCTCGCTCGTGGAGTTTAGGCCTTGGGACATTTCTTGACTGGGAGACCGATTTCTCCTCCTGAAAATAGAGCCAAGCCTCTGTCTCAGCTCTGGGATGACCAGTGCAGCTTAGTTCAATCGGCGAACATTTGCTTCGTCCGGTAGTTGGACGCTTGACGAGTCTTCGTATGTCCGCCAGCGCATATGGTATCGTTCGGTTCGACGAAGTTATTTTGTCGGAAAATGAAGGTATACATTTTCCGCCTACATATTCCATTTGCTTCTGCCCCGTTACACTCCACAAACCGAATGTTTGCATGGTCGTGAACCTTTGTTTTCGTTTTTTACTGGAACGGTGTCCAAACAAATCACCACACTCACCGTTGTAAGGCAAGGTTTCCCTATAGCACCGCTTCTTTTTGTTATTGCAATGGAACCAATCAATAGACTCTACACCATTTACATTGAACGACCAATCCAGTCGCTGCCTAGCTGTCCCACTTTTGGAGCATATGCAGATGATACAACCCTGTTCATCAGGAACAAAGACAACCTGAAAAAAGCGGAATCGATTCTGGAACTCAGCGAAACAATGACCGGCCTTAAGGAAATCAAAGCAAAAACAATCCTATTCCCCGCAAACCAATCCAGTCAAACAATAACAACACAAGTTTTTACCACAACAACAGAACCGCAACGGATCCTAGGCCTCTACCTAGATCATGACCTCCATCGAAAAGACATGTGGGAAAAAATAGCCCAGAAAATTCGCGATGCAGCGGAAATGTGGCGTCGTCTTCATTTTACAATGCAAACACGTTTAACAACTATTAATGCTTACCTCATCTCAAAATTCTTGTTTCAGTCAGATCTATCGTACCCATCGGCAACAACACAACCGAATCAAAACCACTATTCTAAGCTTTCTCTCATCTTCGAAGATAGACGGGAAACTCCGCTTTATAAACAAGAACTTGGCCATTAACCCCCGCGCAGATGGTGGCCTCGGAATGTTGTGGCCACCCACCCTGATCCAGGCACAAGGAGCATTGTACATTTACAAACTCCTTAAGCCTGGTTACGAATACTGGAAAATACTCGCGTGCGAAACAAACCCTGCTACAAAAAAAGGTTACCTGATCCTCTCACATCCTCTAATCGTCAAGTCCAAACTTCTCACCAAGTCCAGATGGACTGAAAACCTTCGACATTTCCTTAACACCAACCCTGAAATCCTCCTGCCAACCCCAATTATCCATGAACTATAACAAGAATATGTGGCGTATAATAGATTCATTCTCAAACCCGGAGGTAAACCTTTCGGAGTGGATCAACGAGAAGGCTTTCTACTGACGGAGGAATATCAAGTCAAAGATCTTTTCCCAGAAATTGCAGCCACAATATTTCCAGACTACAAAGCTAAACCAATCACGGCACACAAAATCCAAAGACAACACGTCCTGAACAGAGCACGAAGTGCGCTTCCTCCATCCTGGAGACACGTCATCCTCAACCGCATTCTCCTGACACTAGACGATAGGAGTATATGGTGTCTTACAGCCTTCGCAAACCAACAACAACTCGTCAGCAAAATTTTCCTACACGGAACGGTTCTCATGGCGGAAACCTTATCCATCGAACCGGACCTCTCCCTCACACGGACAGACTACCCAATAAGACCCCGTCTCACCCTGGATGGTTGGACACCCATCCACACTAAGGAAAACAAAATCCTGGGAGTATGCACGGATACAGGTAACCCTAACTGGAGACTGCCGGAGAAAACACCAAAATTAAAGGACCTATACCGATCAATCCTACCCACAGAACTTGAACCGCTTGAGTACGCGGAGAAGTGGATAATAAACAATAACTCGTATTGTCCTCCAAACTTCATACACCAACTCCTGAAGGCGGACTCAATACCCGTTAAGGCCCGAGATGTTGGTCTGCGAATAGTCATATTCAGCATCCAAATACGCAAGAGAATGAAACTTTTCCCGCCTCTCTTCGATAACATCTGCCCCCTTTGTCTCCTTCATGCAGAGACGATTCAACATGCTTTCCACACATGCCCTAAAATCAGGCAGGTCATTGAAAAATGTATCCAATGCCTGCAACTATTCTGGAACAGAACAAGCGAGCATCCATTCCTTTTCCAAAACACACACCCTAGAATCCAATGGTGGCAATCAATCCAATGCATCACCTTCCATGAAATCTGGAAATATCGTTGCGCGGTATCTCTTGGCAATTGCAAATCCCTAAAAAACCCAATGTCCTTCCTCTTTCTGTCCATTTTCAAAGCGTTCAAAGACCATCTAAACCTACATCTCATATCTGTAGCGAGCTCGACCCCGAAACAAGCACACACAATTTTAACATCTCTCACGGAGACTCCGGCCATATGCCTATTAGATAAAAAAATTGACCCTCCACACCTCGTCTTCGCAACATCTGGTTAAGCAAATCGAACCCTTCTAGGGGGCCGAGTATTTCTAGTTAGTGCTCCCTGCTAAAGAGATCACTAACTAGAACCCCCACGCACATGGTTACGACCGCGGCGGAAGATACTCTTGGGGGTGGGGTTAGTGGGTGGGACTCCCACATAACCCATAGGACGAGGGTCCTGTGGGTACCTACACTGGTGTGGATAACCACATGAGACACAGCCGGTGGCTGAAAGTCTCCGCCAGAGAGAAGTAACCCTGGTTACACTCAAGGGTGCAGCATAGGTTCCCTCACCTCCAAGGCTCTCTCACGGCCAAAAAAAAAAGCCTAGGGTTACATAGTAACCGAGCAAAAGTACCATACTCCTACAGTTATTCGGAAGGTAATTAATTCTTATCGTTTCCAAACCCGGGAAAATAATACTTCTGGGTACTTCTGCAACGGTTGTGAAATTTTCTTTTTTGGTTTCGGATTAATGCGGGAAAAAACCCACTCGCGGGGCAGTTCGACTCAGGGCGTTGCCCTGGGTCGCGAGCAAGGGAAACGCCCCCAACAAGCGCGGATGTCGCGTGGACGTCGATAACCTCCATGGCGGGGACGACTGTCGATGCGCTCCCTCCAGTTTGAGAGAGAAAATTTGGTTGCGGGTGTCCTCGTCACGAGTTTCTCGCATACGAGGACATGATACGGCCAGCACACTTCGAATTTTATTGGGCTTAAACACCAGGAGGGCATTTCCCAGAACGGTTCAAAACTTGGTCCCGGTACTTTGAATAATCCAAAAAAAAATGCCCTGGCAAAAACACATCCAAATAATTGCGGTAATACGGCATTCATATTAGCATCTCTTAAGAGGCTAAATGATTGCCCGCAATCCGGACCACATAATGGAAGGTATGCCATGAGACTTTACCTCGTCCGTGGAAGCGAAATCTGGGTGTAAATGGATTGCCAAACTGTCACCCGCATTCGTTCAAACTATTTTTTTTTGTTTGCCCATGCGTGCTCTTAAACATTGCGTATGGTTTTGTAGCGCGCGGCCGGTCCGACGTGGCTCCCACGGGGTCCCTAGCCTGTGGGCGGGCGGACGGGATGGCTTGAGGGTCGGAGACCCTCAAGCACCGCGGTTTTGGCCTAGTTGGCCAAGGATTCCGTCCGTTCCGTTATAATGGTATCAGAGCGCCGGGGTTCGAGTCCGACGTGCGGACGCCGAGGGCGGCTCGCTCCTGGGGGGGGGGGGAGTGTAGCGCGCGGCCGGTCCGACGTGGCTCGCACGGGGTCCCTGGCCTATGGGCGGGCGGACGGGATGGCTTGAGGGTCGGAGACCCTCAAGCACCGCGGTTTTGGCCTAGTTGGCCAAGGATTCCGTCCATTCCGTTACAGGTTTGGGCAAACTTTTCCTAAACTACCTCAAGCTATGCTGGATTTATTCCAGCTTTTGTGGATGTAAAAGATAAAAGAAAACAACCAAAATTTGAATAAATGCGCTCGACGATACAACTTTATGTATAACAATTCACCAACATATTGAAGAAGAACCTCAAAAGACATGTCTTCTCATTTTTTTCACTCATGATTTTGGTTTTATCTGATGATGAATTTATTTTAATGAGATTAATTCGCTCCTTTATCGTGAAAATTATAATTTCACACATTTATGATGAACTTGACAAAAATAATACATTTGAGAAATTTGGATGAGTTTTGAATGTTTCATTATGATATGAAGAATAATAGGACATAATTATAGGCAGAATATAATCTATTTTCCTTCTTCTATGACGGTGGTTGAATTTATTTTCTTTCAATTACATTTTGACCCGTTTGAAGCCGGGTTCACGAGTCACAAGAGCTAATCATTACGACCAGTTCTGTGAAACAAAACAGGGCGAGGCCAAGGTTGGAACCAACCCAACGTACAGTCCTTACCCTGTTGCTCTCGCGTCGGACTGGTGATTCCTCACTATCCGGGGTCTGTCCGGACATCTAGGTCTATGTCCATGATTCTTTTGTAGTGAGTCGACTGTACCTTGGCGTCCGCGGACGTGGGGGGGCATACAGTCCTACAGATTCTTGCACCCTGATTAGTGGATACGTCAGAAACATGACCGATCCACCAATCACGATTTTCTTGCGGCACAAACACACAAAAGTAAGAAAACAAAGGATTACTATGTAACCCAAAAAGCCAGCGCATATGGCGGCGCCTCTCCGTCAATTCGAAGCAGTTGCGTGTCTTCTGGTGGTGCTGGAGTGGCGAGCCTCGCTGCAGCGCCACCGCAGTGGATCCGCGGCGACTTGCGTTCGCAGCGGCCGAGATCGGAGCGACTCGACGATCCAGAGTTCCGGCGATCCGGGGATCGGCGCTCCCCTGGAGAGAGCTCCGGGCAAGCTTCGCCTTCGTGGTCGGTGCTGGGCTCTGGTCTGGCTGTAGGAAGCCCAGCCCCTCGTCCTCCTCATTGTGCCTGTAGCTCGGGGACGCACTCGAGCAGCAGCGGCAACGGCGTCAGCAGCACAGCCAGTGGTAAAAGCGGAATCGGCATCAGCAACGTAAGCGGCAACTGCAGTAGTGACAGCGGCAGCGACAGGAGCGGCGGTAGCAGCGTCAAAGCCAGCAGCAGGAGCAGAAGCAGTAGAAGAGGTAGCAGAAGGAGCAGCAGCAGCAGCAGCAGCAGCAGGAGCGGCAGCGGCAGCAGCAGCGGCAGCAGTAGCTGCACTAGCAGTAGCAGCAGCAGCAGCAGCAGCAGCATTAGCAGCCGCAGGAGCTGCGGCAGGAGTAGCAGCAGGAGGAGCAGCAGCAGTAGCAGCAGGAGGAGCAGCAGCAGCCGCAGCAACGGCAGGGGCAGCCGGAGCAGCAGCCCCAGCAGGCAGCAACAGCAGCAGCGTCAGCAACCACCACACGCATCAGCACAATCAGAAGCAGTACACACAGCACCATCAGAACCAGCAGCAGCATATACGCAACATGAAAGCCGGGGGCTCAGCACGGCCGCACCGGCACCTCCACCCTCACCTGGACAGGGCGGCCAACGCCGGCCCGCTGTCGGCCCGCCGGCTGTCTCTTGCCTCTCGCGCGTGCGCCGTGTGCGCTCTCACGGTGGCGGCGTGCTTCGTCGTGGCGTGCGCATGGTGGCAGCTGCGGTGGCACTCCGCGCAGGACCTTCCGCAGCAGGAGCAGCAGCAGCAGCAGGGGCGGCAGCTGCGGCTGAGGGACCCCCTAGGCTGGTTGAAAGCGGGCCCGAGGCTGCTGGGAGGCGGCCGGAGGCACGGGGCCGCAGGCGCAGCGCAAGGAGTGGCAGTCGTGTCGCTGGACGCGGGTGCGGATGAGGGTCTGCTGTCGGCTGCCGCCGCGGAGGGGCTAGGGCTAGACCTGGAGGGCCACGTGGTGCGGGTGGCGGGCGCGTCGCAGGCTGTGGACCTGCGGCGGCGCCGCAAGGTGATGGCGTTCGTGGGCGTGTACACCGGCTTTGGCAGCGCGGGCCGGCGCCGCGTGCTGAGGGAGACCTGGTTTCCGGCCACGCGGGAGCAGCACCGGCAGTGAGTCGTGGACTCGCGCGCGTGGTGCTGGGTGGTGAGGGGTGGCAGAAAGGGGGGGGGGGGGTTCTTAGNGCAGCTGCGGCTGAGGGACCCCCTAGGCTGGTTGAAAGTGGGCCCGAGGCTGCTGGGAGGCGGCCGGAGGCACGGGGCCGCAGGCGCAGCACAAGGAGTGGCAGTCGTGTCGTTGGACGCGGGTGCGGATGAGGGTGTGCTGTCGGCTGCCGCGGAGGGGCTAGGGCTTGACCTGGAGGGCCACGTGGTGCGGGTGGCGGGCGCGTCGCAGGCTGTGGACCTGCGGCGGCGCCGCAAGGTGATGGCGTTTGTGGGCGTGTACACGGGCTTTGGCAGCGCGGGCCGGCGCCGCGTGCTGAGGGAGACCTGGTTTCCTGCCACGCGGGAGCAGCACCGGCAGTGAGTTGAGGACTCGCGCACGTGCTGCCGGGTGGTGAGGGGTGGCAGAAGTGGAGGGGGAGGTCTTAGGCTTGTTCTGAGCTGTCTGTGCCCATGGAGGAGGGAGAAGGGAAGAGGGGAAGGGCAGTGGCCTTGGCGGTGCGGTTGACAAACTTTATCGCCATTGTCTCTGTGATAGCTTGTCGTTGGTTGCCATGGCATGTCATGGCATGACATGGTTTGTCTTGATACGTCAGAACATGTCAGGGCATGTCATAGTGTTTCATGTCATGGTGTGCCATGTCATGGAATGTTTAGGGCATTTCATGTTGAGGCTGTCACTTTTGTTTTAATTGACTGCACCTGTGGTCAAGTGCCACTGCCCTTCGTTGCACGCATGTGTGTTAGCATGCGTGCGTGCGTGCGTGTATGTGTGTGCCTGCATGCAAGCGAAGGGGGGGAGGGGGATGCAGGCATGCTCGCACGCCACATGCCACATGCGCACCCACACGCGCACAGGCACGCGCATGCACATGCACACGTGAACGCGCACACGCATGTGCAGGCGCACGTGCACGGTAGGCATGAGCGCAAAAGTATTCGATATTCGGTATTCGACCTGTATTCGAATAATTCCGAATAATTCCGAATAACGGCGCCGAGACGGCGCTCTTCTCCCGATTATTCGAATACATTCGAATAGTCGAATACCGTCGAATATATTCGGCGGTATTCGAATACCCCTAGTATTCGAATACCTCGGTAGTATTCGAATACTACCCCGGTCCCCGCAGTCATCGTTCCCCGGCAGTAACGCGCGGAGATTACGCATGAAATCCGCGGTCATCGGAACTTTGGCGGTTCGACGCACGGCGTCGCCACCAAGAATCATTGGCGACGTCGTGCGTCGTCGACGTTGCATCATTTATTGCTGGCGGCGGCGCGACTTTCCGACGACTGCGCACGACGTCGTCCTCAACGTACCGCGTGCGTAATTATTGGTGGCAGTTTGCCTTCGAACCTCGCGGTTCCAGCCAGCAAACCGCTATAACTGTCGAGCAGTTCGACTTAGTATTCTACCACTGACCCGATGGCGACTCAAACGCCATCCACTTCGACTTCTTGCAGTCTGCCACCTGCAGATGTGCCATCGACTGCGCCTGACGGAACCCCTCCTCTGCCGACGACCACTCCTCCGGTCGATGCTCCTCCCCAAAATGCTGACGTGGCCGCAAAGGAGACGAAGGACAGGCCCGCAGTATGGGACCACTACGATATCCGCATGGACAAGGCCTTCTGCAAGTATGGATGTCTCATGCGGGACGCGCAGGGCAACGAAGTGCCCCTCCACGTCACATGCGCTGGCATGACTTCGACCCCTGCATGGAATCATCTCGCCGCACGACATCCAGCGAAGTTCGATGTCCTTGTCGCGGCGAATAAAGTGCCGCCTGGTGTCCTCGCGAAGCATCGCCCACTCGTCCTCGCAGCACAACAGACGACGGTCGGCCGCTCGCTGTCCGGTTTGGAGGCTTTCGACGAGAACACGTTCAAAACCTACATTTGGAAGTGGATGGTTGAAAAGCGC
>SZWC01013049.1:63942-82316 GCA_023375785.1 Penium margaritaceum
CTCTTCACTTAATCTCTCCCCCTCTTTCTGTTGAACCATGCATGGTAACTGCGTGTCTCACGACAATTGGAAGGGTTCGTGTGCAGGTTTGTGCAAGCCTGTGGAGAGAATGCCGCAGCTGCACAACGATCCTCTGTGTTCAGAGAGCCCAACGTCTGCCACCCCAGCTCTCAAGACTTAGACACGAGCGATGTACGACACTGCTGATTGTCTCCTTGACAAATACCTGAGAAGTCCAATCGATTGCATGACAGTTCTTGAGTTGCTCTCCACCAAGCCACTTTGTTTCATTCATATGGTAAGAAACGGATTTCAAAAGCATTCAATTCCCCCTTTCTTCAACACCTCTCTAATGGCATCCACATACACAAAGGGATTGTTGATGTATGTTCCCACCGTTGTGCCTTGTAGTCTTGGGAAGAAAAGGTATGAGTATGTAATTAAACATCCAGAAGACGATACTACCATGTCCATATGAAATCAAAGACCAAATGTGATACTTCCGTCGATGTTGGTACACTTGAGCCAACCCTAGATGCTTGAAGACGATGAATGTCATGGTGGTATGGCATCGATGATGATGGATGTGGAGTGACTTTTTTGTCCAATTGTTAAATCCATTCATCTTCTTGTCAAATAATATTGAACATGATGTCGAGGTTGTTGGTATGTGCGTCAGAGACACCTAGTGACCGTTGGCTTTGCCGATCACACGGGTGACTAATTGACAAGTCGTGATGCCTAACTGTTGTGATTTGTGACGTTCCTTTCCACCTATACAGTTTACTGTGACGGTCATCGGCCGTGTCCACGCCCGTGCAGATCCCTGATGCGAACCCAGGTGGTACCGGTGCATCGTCTGGTGGTGGACTACCAGCTTGGAGCTAACCGACGGCCGTCCTAGAGCTCTGGACGATGCCAAGGACCTCCTGAAGTTTCTTTCTACAGCACGTAGGAGTTTATCGGTGGACTGGCCGTGGGCCCGATTTGCATGTTTTTTGCATTGTGTGTCTACCGTTTGATGGCGGATACATGCATGTTACCAGTCGTAGCGTCCAGCTTGTGATTCTGCACGTCTGGGTTCAGACGGCGTAGCATTCTGACATGTCTACGCTGAGTTACGGCCAAAACAATGGTTGTGGGCCGGTTTTAGGACAGACCTTGTGCTGTCGCGTGCGACACCCGCCGTGCGCCGCGACATGTACTTATGCCATGGACCTATCATTTGTCATTTCTCTCTGCAAATGCTATTGAAACATTATGACACTCTGACTTTCGTCTCCTAGCTAGACCCTTGTGTTGGTTTTCGTGCATCTCTCATTGTACTCTGTTGTGTCCTCCCGGCTTGTGTACATCGGCGTGCAGATGACTGACGGCGAGACTTGACGCCGTTGGAGTGTCGCTTGGTGGAGCCGATGCACGCTGAGGCCCACTCACCCTTCGCTGGAGCCTCCTCCCTCTGGCGATGCGCTCAGCTCCATCGGCAGGCCTCCTCGGCGGTCGGGCCGTCGGCGGTCACTGCCACTGCAGATGCTGTCTGCATGTACCTAGCGCTGTGTCTGGCTGTGGCATTGCGTCTGCAGCATCATGCGGTGCCTAGGGTCCATGTCTCCTGCTGTATGGCCCTGTTTTGGCATCGTTGACTGTCGTAGGCACTGCCTGGGTTCGGGCAGCCATAACTCCTTGCTGCTATTTTTCTAGCTGATTCTGACCGCACGACTGCATTCGCAGCGTCGGTATTATGGTATGGTCCAGTTTTCAGGCAAAACGGACGACACCCGGGTTTTGGGCTGTCGGGCGTCTGGCAGGGCTCACCGAGAAAACCCTGCCTGCCAGAAAATAGGTCTAAGACGATTTTCTAATTGGCTGGTTAGCTGAGTAACAAGTTCTACACTAGTGGGGGGGAGCTAGAACTTGGAGGGGTCTCCCATTGTTGCTCATTCTTCATTCCTAATCAGTCACTTTCAGTTTTCAACTGCTTTCTGGCGCTAACACTGGCGTGCGCGTTTCTGAGTAACAAACCCAGAGCTTCCAGACTTAGACTCTAGAGCAGCAGACTGAGGGGGCAGCAGANCACGACTGCGTTCGCAGCGTCGGTATTATGGTATGGTCCAGTTTTCAGGCAAAACGGACGACGCCCGGGTTTTGGGCTGTCGGGCGTCTGGCAGGGCTCACCGAGAAAACCCTGCCTGCCAGAAAATAGGTCTAGGACTATTTTCTGATTGGCTGGTTAGCTGAGTAACAAGTTCTACACTAGTGGGGGGGAGCTAGAACTTGGAGGGGTCTCCCATTGTTGCTCATTCTTCATTCCTAATCAGTCACTTTCAGTTTTCAACTGCTTTCTGGCGCTAACACTGGCGTGCGCGTTTCTGAGTAACAAACCCAGAGCTTCCAGATTTGGACTCTAGAGCAGCAGACTAAAGCAACGAGCGTGGAAGCCCGCACGCTGCATCAACAACGCTGCTGCCCCAACCTGCTGCCGAGGTTTTCCAGCTTGGTATCAGAGCCAGAGCGTAGCAGCAGCAGTAGAAGACTGGCGTACAGGTGCCAGACAACGCCGGCGGACCCCCATACGCGCCAGTGCAGGGGAAATGCTGACGGATTTTTTCCGGCAGCATTGACCCGCATGGTGGCGGCGTCAGATTTTTCCCACGGCCACTGGGCCAGGGGAAATGCTGTCGAAATTGTTTCGGCAGCGCTGACCCCCACGCGTTATGCGAGGAGGTGAGCAGCAGGCCGTGTCCAATACCTGCGGGCGACGACGCACGCTGCAACGTCACCCAGGTGTAGTGACTGGCACCAGCACGCAGCAGCAGCAGTCTGCAGCAGCGGCAGCCGCAGGCAACGGCAGCGAGCAGTGGCAGCAGCAGCCAGCAGCATCAGCAAGCAGAAGCAGCAGCTCGTAGCAGCAGCTGCCTGTAGCACCAACTCGCAACAGCACCAGCCTGCAGCATCAGCCCGCAACAACAGCCCGCAGCAGCAGCCCGCAACAGCAGCCCGTAGTAGCAGCGAGCAGTAGCGACAGCAAGAAGCAGCCGCAGCAAAATGCAGCAGCAGCAGCAGGCTGCAGCAGCCACAGTAGCGAGCCGAAGCAGCAACCAGCAGCAGCACCACCAGCAGTAGCGAGCAGCTACCGGCAGCAACGAGCAGCTACCTGCAGTAGCCAGCAGCGGCTGCTACTGCTCGCTGCCCGAACCGAGCGAGCAGCGAGCAGCAGCTCGCTTCCAGCGAGCAGCAGCTCGCTTCTAGCGAGCAGCAGCTCGCAGCCCGCGAGCAGCAGCCCGCTTCTAGCGAGCAGCAGCTCGCTGCCCGCGAGCAGCAGCCGGCTGCTCGCAGCTAACAGCGGACAGCTACCCACTGTGAAGGACAAGAGAAGAGAAAAAAACACAAGAGAAAAAATCCCCCACCCCACCAGCTTCACTGCCGCGGCTGCAGCAGCTGCCTTTGCTGCTGCAACAGCCACAGCAGCCGCAGGAGCCCGCAATAGTAGTAGTTGCTGCTGCAACTGTAGCCGCATCAGTAGCAGTAGCAGCAGCAGCAGTCGTAGCAGCAACAACAGCAGCAGCTGCGATAACAACAGTAGTAGCAGCTGTAGCAGCAGCAACACCACCAACAACAGCACCAGCAGCAGTTGTAACAGCAGCAACAGCAGCTGCAGCACCGGCCCCAACAACCGCCACTGCTGACGCCAGCATCCCGCTGCTGATGTCACTGCTGACGTCATTGCTGACATCATCAACTAAAAAAAAACCAAAACAAAGGGGCATCACACCATGGTTGGTAGCCCCACTGGGGAGGGGTCCTCCTCTGTTGGAGGGACCCCCACCCCCCCTTTCTTATAGTGGCTGTAGCAGCAGCAGCAACAACAGCAACAGCATCAGCAACAACAGCAGTAGCAGAAGCAGCAGTAGCAACAACAGCACCAGCAGCAGCAGCAGCAGGAGCAGCAATAGCAGCAGCAGCAGCAGCAATAGCAGAAGCAACAGCAGTAGTAGCAGTAGCAGAAGCAGCAACAGCACCAGCGGCAGCAGCCCTCTGGCGTCGTTGGCGACAACCCTGATCCCCTCGTTGCTCTTCAGCAACAGCTCGCCGCCCTGACGCAGCAGCTTGTGGCACTGGAGCCGTTGGTCTCTCAGACTACCACCAGTTCGCCGCCATCCTTCATCCCTCCAGGGCATGCCTGTCCAACTACGTGTGCTGCCACGCACTACCTAGTACAGCAGCAGACTCAACGCCAGCGGCAGACAGTGACCTCCGTCCTTGGCCCCTCTCTGGGTGCCGGCTGCAGGCAAAAGGACTTTGAGACGTCGCCGCCGCCGCTTCAGGCCGGCGAGCAGTTCCGGAGCTAGGAGCTTAGCTTCCGGATCTGGGCGCAGGGTGAGGGCCTGTGGACATACTACACCCTGCCGTATGATGCCACCCTGGCCGACCAGTTATATGACGCTGGTTGTGCCGTCCACGCTCTAGTCCCTGTCGCCCCTCCGGCTTCCCGCCTTGCCCTCAAGCCCTTCTTAGGCGACTTCACCACCGGCGCCACACCAGACCCTGGAGCTGCGTGGCACATCCTCACTCGTCCCCATCGCATGTCTAGCGAGGCTGAGACCAGCCGCCTGCTGCGGGAGTTCAACTCCCTGCACATGGGGAGACCGAGACGGTCACCTCCTACTGGCAGCGGGCGGAGGACATCCTTCGTCGCCTCGGGACCTCTGCCCCACCCCCTCTGGCCGCGCTCCTCACCATCAAGCACGGTGCCACCGACGTGTACGCGGACGTCTTCGTCCATTACTCTCACGACGTCCTCTCCACCATGGCAGCCTAGGACACCCTCATGCCCTGGGCATACGAGCTCTTCCTCCGGATTGAGGAAGCTCGTGTGGAGTCCTGCCTCAAGCGCACGGAGGCTCTCGCCTCCCCTGCCGTCGCCTCTGTGGCCATCGCCTCCCCCGTCGCGGCTACCTCATCGTCGTCAGGGAAGAAGAAGCGTCAGAACAAGAAAGGCAAGGGTCAGCAACAGCAGCAGCAGCGACCGTCGACCGGGTCCAGCGGTGGAGGCTCGGTCTGCCACAACTGTGGCCAGCCCGGGCACGGGTGGTACACGTGCCCTCTACCAACGGACGAGGCGCGCATCATCGCCACCATACGCCGCCAATGGGAGCGCCGTCTCGCCTCTGCCACCGTAGCTTTCGCCGACTCTGACACTTCGACCTCATCCAATAGCTCCACCACTCCGGTTGCTTCGCCAGTCCAGCCGACACCAGCGCCGCAGCAGTCGGAGCCGGAACAGTCCTCCTTCTACCCGGGCTCCGGGGCCATATCCCCGATCTCCGTCTACACTCCCGGGTCATCCTCCCGTGAGCGTCAGTTGGAGCAGTTCATCGCGCTCCAGCTCGGCCTACCTCGCCCTCCTCCCCAGGGAAGTGTGAGTTGCATCACTTCCTGCTCTCCTGCCCAGCCCTGCATGACTGAGACTGAGCTACGGTCGTGTCCCGTTTCCTCGTCTGTCTCATCGTCTCCCATGGCCTCCGCTACCCCTTCCCATGACGACGTAGCATGGCTTGACGACTGGCACTCTTGGTTCGCGCCTCCTTCCACCGCGTCCGCGTCTCTTGCTTGCTGCCATGTGACCGGTAGCGATCTGGCGACCCCGGTCCAGGACCCTGCCGAGACGTGGATCATCAAGTCGGGGGCCACGCATCACATGACGGCCTCTCGTGAGGCCTTTAGTATTCTCGGTCCTGTTGGCGATGTCTCCGGTGTCCGGACAGGTGTTGCCTGTCCGTGGTGTTGGCGTCGTTCGTTTCCGTGGTCCTTCCAGTGACGTCTTTCTTACCGATGTCCTCTTCATCCCTGGTTTCGAGCTTAGCCTCCTGTCTGTCACTGCCCTTGACCGCATGAACATGGACGGTGTGTACTCGCGTGGTGTTGGCACTGTGTCGCTGCGTCTGTCTGGTCTTGTCGTACTGCACGCAACGCCCGTGGCAACCTGTGGCATGTACCCTGCCTCTCCTCCTCTCCTTCCGTCTCCTCCCCGTCGGCCGCCACAGGCCATGTGTTTGTCACCAGTACGCTTTCTCCTCAGCACAGTCGCCTCTTGCATCTCCGCCTCTGTCACGTCCACTCTATCGTCGTAGACAGCATGCTCCGCACCCAGCTGGACAAGGGCCTTGACCCAGACACTTTCCTCCTCCTGTGCCCGATTGAGTGCATTGATTGCACTCAGGGGAAAATGCACCGGTCCACGTACCCTTTGTCTTCCTCCCGTGCGTTGCCCCTCTCGACCTTGTCCATTCCGACGTCATGGGCCCTCTCCCCACCGAGTCCGTCGGCGAGCATGGCCGCTATGTCCTCACACTCACAGATGACTATTCTCGCTACCGCTGGGTCTTCTGCCTTCGGTAGAAGAGCGATGTCGCCCGAGCCTTCCAGGACTGGCTTGTACTCGCGGAGCGCGAGTGTGGCCGCTCTCTTTGTCGGTTTCACTCCGATCGCGGTGGTGAGTACATGGGTGAGGCCACGACCTTTCTCGCCTCTCGCGGGATCCACCATGAGACATCCGTGCCCTACACGCCCATCGAGAACAGTGTCTCCGAACGGTGGTACCATACCATGGCCGACGTTGTCCGCACCATGCGGGTCAGATCCGGTCTCTCCGATGGCTTCTATTTTGAAGCCATGGCCTACATGACCTGGGTCTGGAACCGGATTCCCCACGGTCCCCTTCCCCGCCAGTCCATGTCGTACCAGCATTGGTGCGGTCAGCGAGCTGACCTCCGCCCGGCTCGCGTCTGGGACTGCGTGGCCATTGTGTGGTTTCCCGCCCTGCAGCAGGGCGGCAAGCTCGTCCCCCACGGACGTCCCTGCACCTTCCTTGATGTCTCTTGTAACTCCAAGGCCTGGCGCTTTTGGGATCCCTCCCGACACTACATCGTCGAGTCCTGAGATGCCCTCTTCTTCGAGGACCTGTTTCCTCGTGACCTCATTCGCTCCGGCTCGTCCGTGTCTATCCCGTCACGTGGGGGAGTGGTGAGTCCGTCCTCCGCCCTGCCGCTTGCGGGTGACACATCCCTTAGTCCCTCTGAGCTGGCAGCCCCAGTCGCCTCTGCTGGTCCCTCCGGACCAGCAGCCCCAGTCGCGTCCGCTGGTCCCTCCGGGCCGACAGCCCCAGTCCTATACACAGGTCCCTCTGAGGCGGCATCCCCAGTCGCGTCTGCAGGTCCCTCCGGGCCAGCAGCCCCAGTTGCGTCAGCTGGTCCCTCCGGGCCAGCAGCCCCAGTCGCGTCTACTGGTCCCTCCCGCCGGCAGTCCCAGTCATGTTCACTGGTCTCTCTGAGCCGACAGCCCCAGTCGCCTCTGCTGGTCCCTCCGGACCACCAGCCCTAGTTCCATCCGGTGGTCCCTCCGGGCCTGCAGCCCCAGTCGTGTACACCGGTCCCTCTGAGTCGGCAGCCCCAGTCGCGTTCACTGGTCCCGACGGACCGGCAGCCCCAGTTGCGTCCGCTGGCCCCTCCGGGCCAGCAGCTCCAGTCGCGCCCGCTAGCCCCTCCGGGCCAGTAGCCCCGGTTGCATCCGCCGGCCCCTCCAGGCCAGCAACCCCGTCCGTCTCCGTTGGCCCGTCGAACTCAGTGCCATCGCCTGCCCTGCCACACTACACACGTGGCCCAGACGGTAGCCTCCGACCCAGACCGTCGGTGAGCGCGCAGACCATCGCACCGAGCTCCATGGCGCCTTGACCCCCCGTGGCCCCACGTATCTCCTCCACTCCCACGATCGTGAGTATGGACCCTGGCACCAAGGCCCTCGGCTTGACCGCCTCGGCCATCATTGTAGACCTTCACCCGGGCTCCGTACTAGGCTACGCCATGCTTCATCACGAGCATCGGCACGCTGTCGTGGCTGCACTCGCGCGCATCCCACCTGGGGCTCGAGATGCACACGCTCTCTGAGTCCGCTCCACAGTACGCCCGGAGGACCCATCCACCCTGCGCGAGGCACGAGCCTCTCCTGAGGCCACACACTGGGACGTTGTCTGCGCCGATGAGCTCGCTACTATTCGACAGCACCATGTGTACGACCACGTCGACCTTCCTCGAGGTCGGAAGGCCATCGGCGCCAAGTGGGTCTTTCGGCGCAAGTGGAAGCACGACGGGTCCTTGGACAAGGACAAGGCCCGCCTTACAGCCAAGGGGTTTGCCCAGATTCCTGGGGTCGACTACGACCAGATCTTTGCTCCAGTTGGCCGGTTCTCCACTAGCCGGGCGCTCTTCAGCCTGGTCGCCCAGCATGTATGGGAGCTGCATCAGATGGATGTGAGCCACGTCTTTCTCCATGGTTCACTGGAGGGTGAGGAGCTCTATATGCTGCAGCCCCTAGGCTTCGACGATGGCACTGGGAGAGTCTAGCGACTGCGTAAGGCCCTCTATAGCCTAAAGCAGTCACTTCAGTGATGGAACCAGAAAATCAGCAGCACGCTCCTTCGTGGCGTGCTCCAACGCAGCACCGCTGACCCCACACTGTTTGTCAATCCGCGAGGCCAGACTTTTGCCGCTGTTCTGGTTTACATCGACGATCTCCTCATTGCGTCGCCACACGGCTGCCATCTAGCGTGTCAAGGACTTACTACACGTCGCCTACCAGATGAAGGATCTCGGATCTGCCAGAGTCTTCCTGGGCATGGAGCTCGAGCATGATCGCTCCCAAAGCGTCCTGCACATCCACCAGGCCGCCTATGTGCAGTCGTTGTCCACCCGCTTTGCGGAGGACCTACTACTCGTGCTGAGCGCATCCTCACCCATGTCATCCAATGGTCAGGTGAAGCTGAACAGTTCTGACCCAACTGTTGTGGGGAAGCCAGTTGAAGTGACCACGTACCTACGAGTCATCGGGTCACTAATGTTCCTGGCGACGATGAGGTGCCCTGACATCGCGTTCGCTGTCAACCTCCTGACCCAGTTTTCTCAGTAGTTGCGTCACCTCCACTACGAGGCCACGATCCGAGTACTGCGCTATGTCGTCTCGACTCCTCGATGAGGTCTCATGTTCCACCGTCAACCGTCTGTTGTTGCAGTGGGCTACATCGAGGGTGACTGGGCCGACAGTCCGGACGGTAAGAGTCGCACAGGCTGGATCTTTCTGATTGGTGGCACAGCTGTGTCCTGGCGCAGTGGCAAGCAGGGGTGCATTGCACGCAACACTGCTAAGGCTGAGTACGTTGCTCTTGGCGCAGGCGCATGTGAGAGTGTGTGGTCGCGTCCTCTATTGTCGGAGTTGCGTCAATATGTCGCATCCATCACGTTGCATTGTGATAATGAGAGTGCAATGGCCATCGCTGACAATGACAGCTTGCATCACACATGCACAAAGCACATCAACGTTGAGTAACACTATGTGCGTTCGTTGTTGCATGACGGCAGCATCAGCATTGTGTGGGTTGAGAAAGTACGGCAGTTGGCTGACTTCTTGACCAAGGCACTGAAGCGCGACTCGTTCAAGAAGGCTGTGAGTTCAGTCGGCATGCGTCCGTGAGTGACTCTCTCTGTCCTTGCTTGCGTTTCTGCTTGGCATGGGGGAGTCTGGTCGTAGACGCTGTCTCTGCCCGCACATGTGCACTACGCCTGTGAGTCATGGGGGAGTGTTCATTTTCGTGCACCTCTCATTGTACTATGTTGTGCCCTCCCGGCTTGTGTACATCGGCGTGCAGATGACTGACGACGAGACTTGACGCCGTTGGAGTGTCGCTCGGTGGAGCCGACGCACGCTGAGACCCACTCACCCTTCGCTGGAGCCTCCTCCCTCTGGCGATGCGCTCAGCTCCATCGGCAGGCCTCCTCGGTGGTCGGGCCGCCGGCATTCACTGCCACTGTAGATGCTTTCTGCATGCACCTAGCGCTGTGTCTGGGTGTGGCATTGTGTCTGCAGCATCATGCCGTGCCTAGGTTCCATGTCTCCTATTGTATGGCCCTGTTTGGCATCGTTGACTGTCGAGGGCACTGCCTGGGTTCGGGCAGCCATAAATCCTTGCTGCTATTTTTCTAACTGATTCTGACCGCACGACTGCGTTTGCAGCGTCGGTATTATGACATGGTCCAGTTTTCAGGCAAAATGGACGATCCCCCGGTTTTGGGTTGTCAGGCGACTGGCAGGGCTCACCAAGAAAACCCTGTCTGCCAGAAAATAGGTCTAGGACTATTTTCTGATTGGCTGGTTAGCTGAGTAACAACTTGTACACTAGTGGGGGGGAGCTAGAACTTGGAGGGGTCTTCCATCATTGCTCATTCTTCATTCCTAATCAGTCACTTTCAATTTCCAGCTGCTTTTTGGCGTTAACACTGGGGCGCGCGTTTCTGAGTAACAAACCCAGAGCTTCCAGACTTAGACTCTAGAGCAGTAGACTGAGGGGGCAACAGACTTAAGCAACGAGCATGGAAGCCCACACGCTGCATCAACAACGCCGCTGCCCCAACATGCTGCCTAGGTTTTCCAGCTCCTTGCCGTCGTGTGTACGACCTGTGACTGTTGTCACCGTATGACGGGGCACTGACACCTAGTCAGCGGCTGTGTCGCTAGGAAGCTTGTACGCATGTTCTCATGGTATCAGAGCGGCGAGGCATTCCTCGTTGGGCTGCACAGCAGAGATGCAGCAGTGGCAGCAACACTTAGAGCCACAGCTGAAGCCACAGTCTTGGGAGGACCCACCAATCCACGGTGATCCGCCATGGCAGATGGAAGCAGCGGAGACACCCTTTCAACCGCAATACAACGCCGCCACCACGGGGCAGCCAAGGGTTTCCCAACCCCCTCCAGCAGCAGTTGAGGCATGAGATGTTGAGAAGGGGTCTGTGAAGGGTCCCAGAAGCTTCACTCAGATTGCACATACCACCCTCCATGTACTTGAGAGAATGCAACTGCCCCAGTTGACCGCCACTTTTGGCGTGTAAGAGCTTGTTAGAAAGCTCTACCAAAACCCTATCCACCGCTTCCACTCCCGCCTCATTTCGTGCCCTGTAGGCTCTAGGAAATGAAACAGCGCTCTCATATCTAGATTTTTTCTGGATTTTGTGCTGAAAATAAAATGATGACGTGTTTGACTTTTTTAATGTTTTGTTGCACGAAACCATCGCCATTGCATTCAGAATCCTTTGGCTCATAATCGCTCCAAATTTCGCCTCATTTGGACAACCTTCATGCTGACATCATCATTGTGAGTGATGACGTGAGCACTAACACAGCAAAACTTTTGGTTGAAATATCATTTTTTACCAGCGTTGCAGATCTTTGAGAAACGCTGACAGTTCTGCAATCTTATCAGTTTGACGTCCCGGTCCATAATGAGCATTGACATGGCTCCGACCGGTGACAAGGGAAAAGGACGACCAGATCCCTCTTCCTCCTCCTCAGGGGTCATGAGCCCACGCTCGCAGGCCGTTGCGGACCTGCGTAGTCAGCAGGATGAGATTCGTCATCACCAGCAACAGCAGAATTATGCCATCCGTGCGCTCACTGATCTTATTTGTGGTCAGTCCACAGCCCCACAGCAGACATCCGGCGGAGTCGGCGGTGCCATACCTTCTGCACAGCAGTCAGCATCTACACTGAGGAGAGCAGCTGGACAGGACCCGCCATTTTTCAATCCTTTGGATGAGGACCCCGACATGCTAGGCATAGAGGATGACGCCCACGAGAGAGATTCACGAGATTCAAGAACGTCTCCGCCAGCTTCAGATTCGTTCTGGTTCCCGATTACCGGAGATCCAATCCTTGCCTGACCCCTACCTCGATGACTTTCCTCGTCCCGGCGTCTTCCCCATCCCTCGTCCTTCTCAGCCTGTGGTTGCTCTCCCCACGGAGTGGCAACCCAAGGACTTCGAGACACCACCTCCACGCTATGTCAGCGATGATGGCTTTGACTGTTGGGTGACTCTCTTCCCAGTGTGGGCCACTTCTGAGGGAGTATGGCCCTACTATCACAGTCCGTACCAGGTTACGGACCGCGCTCAGGTGCTACCAGTGGCTCGGGTGATGCGCGGACTCCTTTACGCCATGCCACGTGAGACTGTTGTAGACTTTCGCCCTTTCCTTGGAGAGGCCGGCACGGGCGCGGGTGCTGATCCACGTGGGGGCTAGGACTTGGCACTGTCCTTGCTTGCTGCAGAGACGCATGCCACCCCCGCCACTCACATTCGCGCCTTCCTCTCCCTTCGCCAGGGACCTGCAGCCGATTACTGGTGGCGTGCCATGCGCATCTACACGCGCCTTGGGACTTTGGGAGGTACACAACTTTGGGCGCTTCGCACGCTCATGATCGGAGTTTGTCTTGAGCACATAGACATCTTCTCAGGGTAGAGCGACGCCGTGTTTGAGCCCTTCTCCACCTCACTTCAGCTCCTCCCTTGGACGCATCAGCTTGTCCTCCAGGTGACTTCCGCCCGCGAGGCAACCGTGGCCCACCAGGAGAGTTCTCTTGCTACAGCAGTCATCGCCTCGCCGTCGATGCCCCTCCTACAGACCACTTCTTCATCCTCTGGCACATCCTCCTTTTCCCCTTCCACCCCGGCTACCCCGACTCAGATGCAGGGGTGGCAGCCGCGGCACAGGGAAAGAAGGGTAGGAAGACGCGTGGTTCAGGCCAGTAGCGGTCGCAGCAGCAACAACAGTCCTCGGGCGGTAGCAGTGGACGCACTGTCCACTACTACAACTGTGTAGGCGCTCATCGCTACACCGAGTGCCAAGAGCCGCTTGATTGGACGCGGATCACTCGCGCTCTTCAGGCTGCACACGCGTAGCGTCTTTAGGCGTCCAGCAGCACAGCACAGCCTCCAGTCGCACTGCGACCATGACTGTAGCAGTTATCACTTCCTCATCAGCGAGCAGTGGCGACCCAGACCCCCATGACCGCACCATTGCCGAGCTCCATCACCTTCTAGCACTTCACTTTCAAGGAGGTGCGAGTGTGTTGTCACAGCCGGGTGGTTCACAGACTGTTTGTTTGTCTGTTCGCATCACTTGTGATGACTCATGTAGGGGGGCACAGCTGGCATGTGATGACCATGGGCCTGACAGTTCCGACTGGATTTATGAGTCGCACCTCTGTGCCCTTCGTCGTTCCTCCTCACCTGTTGCTCAGCGCCCGTCTGAGGCCGCGCGCTCCATTGCCCGTTGTATAGTGACGTCCTCTGGTTGTGACCTCGGTGGCACTTGGATCATCGATTCCGGTGCCACTCATCACATGACCTGTCGTTTTAGTGACTTTGTTGTTCTCAGTCCTGTTGTGCCTGTTCGCTCCGTTTGCACAGGCTCTGGTCAGTCCTTGCCTGTCCACGGTGTTGGGGTTGTGTGCTTTGATGGTCCGTCTGGACCTATGTATCTTTTGTAGGTGCTTTTTGTGCATGACCTTGAGCTCAGCTTGCTTTCTGTACGTGCCTGCACACAGATGGGACTTTCTATGGAGCACACTACAGACTCCGCGCCTGTGACAGCTATTGATATTCGTACCGTTGCTCTTCATGCCTCTGTTGTGGATGATCTGCATCGTGTCTCTCAGATATCTCCTCCTCCTTGCTCCCCTTCTCCTCCTGCTCGAGTGTTTATCACTAGCGTTCTCTTTGCTGAGCACCATTGACTACTGTATCGTCGCCTGTGTCATGTGGGCTCTGACACTGTGTTGAAGCTCATTCGGACACAGTCCGCACTCGGTCTTGATGCGGCTTCTTTCGAGAAGTCGTCCAAGACCGAATGTCTATTCTACGCTCAGGGTAAGATGCATCGTTGCACCTATCCTGACTCCCGTTCTTGCGCACTTCGCCCTCTCGAGTTGGTCCATTCGGACCTTCTCCACCCTCTTCTTGTCGAGTCACTATCCGATCGAGGCAGATACGTCCTGACCCTGACTAATGACTTCACCCGGATGCGGTGGGTCTACAGCCTGCTCCATAAGAGCGATGCCACTCTCGCGGTTTGCCACTGGCTAGTGTTGGCTGAGCGCCAGTCTTGCCATACGCTGCATACTTTCTGTTCGGATCGCGGCAGCGAGTTTCTTGGTGAGATGGACAGTTTCTTCGCCGAGTACGGGGTTTTTCACCAGGTCTCCACTCCTGCAACTCCTCAGTAGAACGGTTTCTCTGAGCACTGGAACCGCACCATAGAGGATGCAGTTCATGCTATGCGGTCTGAGTGCGGTCTCCCGGAGTCCTTCCTCTTCGAAGGATTCACCTACATGACGTGGGTCTAGAACCGCCTCCCGCACGGTCCCCTTCCGGACCACCTTACACCGTATGAGCTTTGGTTTGGCCACCGTGCTGACCTGCGTCTCGCTCGTGTCTGGGGATCCTTGGCTTCTGTGTGGTACACCAAGAACCAGCAGGGGTCCAAGGTCTCGCCGCGGGGTCACTTGTGTGCCCTCGTAGGCATCTCCCCGCAATCAAAGGCCTAGCATTTTTGGGACCCCGCTCGTTGTCGCATTATTGAGTCCCACGAAACGCTTTCATTGAGTCCCTCACCTACCTCAATCTGACCTCTATCACGCCGGCTGTCTCTCACACACGTTCCTACGTGGGAGGCTTCTCGACGGATGCAGTAGTCTGAGCCTGCGAGTACCTCTCGCTCGGCTGATATGTCCGTTCGAGCCCCCTCTACTTTTCGGTCTCCGGTCCTTGATGATCCGGCGATCATCGCTGTCGGCCCAGAGACCTCTCCAGCACAGTCAGCTTCTACCCCTGTTCCCTCGCATCCCAGAGGCACCCATGATCCTATACCTGTGTCTGCCAGCACTCCGGCCTCTGTGCATGGTCCTGCCCCACCTGCTCCTACTGTCACACCCAGTCCCGTGTCTCCCACACATGCATCTCCTCGCACGGAATCACCTGCTCCTTTGCCTCAGGCCTCACCAGCTGTGGTCATGCCTATCCTTGTGCGGGAGTTGAGCCCCTCGAGCCCAGGTTACTCACGTCAGCCCGGTGGTTGTCGTCGACCATTGGAATCCAGAGTCCACCGAGTGTCAGGTCCCGCACCCAGGCGCTCCACTCGCAACATCGCGAGTGGTGATCCCGGCACAACAGCCCTAGGCCTGAGTGTCCACATTGAGCACACAGAGGTACATCCAGCGTGTCCCGTAGGTCACAATCTCGTCACTCGCGAGTTTCATATCGCTTGTGATGCAGCAGCTGACCTTGTGGTCCTCAGACCTAGCATTGAGGCGTGTGCACTTGCCACTCAGAGCTCTCCCTCTATGGCGCTTGATCTGGGCACACAGAGGGAAGCTCTCTCATCACAGGATGCTGACACCTAGCATGCTGCTTGCGAGGATGAGCTTCGCGCCATCCGAGAGCACGGAGTTTACGAGCTAGTCGACCTTCCACCTAGGAGGAAGGCTATTTAGGTCAAGTGGGTCTTTCGCAAGAAAATGAAGCCGAATGACTCACTTGAACGCCACAAGGCTCGCTTGGTCATCAAGGGGTACTCTCAAATCGAGGGCATCGATTACACTGACACCTTTGTCCCTGTCGGCCACATAACCTCAGCTTGCGCTCCGTTCGGTGTAGTTGCTTAGCTTGACTGGGAACTGCACTAGATGGATGTAAACAATTTGTTCCTCCATGGCTCTCTGGATGAGGAGATTTACGTGGCTCAGCCACTAGGCTTTGAGGACGGTGACAAGGTCTGGTGCTTGTGTAAGTCCTTGTACGGCCTCAAGCAGTCTCCTCAGTGTTGGAACCAGGAGATCACCGGTACCCAGACTTGTGCGGGATATGTACAGAGCGAGGCACATCCCTCGCACTTTATCCAACGGACACCTGCACGGTTCACCGCCATCCTGGTCTATGTGGATGACCTTCTGATTGTGTCTCCTTCCATGGAGGCCGTGAAGGAGGCCAAGGCGGTCCTCCAGACTGCCTATAGGATGAAGGACCTTGGTCTTGGAGCGGTGTATCTTGGCATGGAGATCGTGCGAGACCGTACACATCAGACACTACTGTTGCATCAGGCCCGATACGCACGCGTCGTGGGGGAGCGCTTCAGTGACCCCCTTGGCACAATGCCCACGGCCTCCACGCCTCTCACACCTGACGGGCAGGATGCCCTAAAGGTGGACGATCCGACACAGCTGGGGGAGATAGTGGATGTGACCTTGTACCTCCATCTCATCGGATCTCTGATGTACCTCGCCACTACCACACACCCCGACATTGCCTACGCCTTCAACCCCCTTGTACAGTTTTCGCAGGCTCCACGTGCTAGAGCCCTTCATACAACTGTGCGAGTGGTGCAGTACGTGGTCTCCACACTGTACCTCGGACTCTGCTTTTACTGGTAGTATTCGGTGGTTCTTGACGGCTACACCAACAGCGACTGGGCCTGGAGTCCAAATGGACGCAGTCGTACCAGTTCCGTGTTCCTACTCGGTGGTATCGCTGTATCCTGGCGTAGCGGGAAGTAGGTCTGCATTGCATGTAGCTTGTTGGAGGCAGAGTATGTTACTCTTGGTGTAGGGGCTGCTGAGGCAATATGGCTGTAGCACCTGTTCTTGAGTTGGGTCAGTCAGTACCTGCCATTGTGCTTCGTTGCGATAACCAGAGTACCCTTGTCATTGCGGAGAACTCTGGTGTCTTTCATGCTCGCACAAAGCACATTGCAGTTGAGCATCACTTTGTGTGTGATCTGGTGGAGCGACACGTGATCTCCGTCATATGGGTTGGCACTGACATGTAGCGTGTTGAATTCTTGACGAAGGCACTAGCACGCGGGAGGTTTCTGGTGGCCATTTGTTCTTTTGGCCTTCACCCCTTGCCCGAGAGTGGTTGAGTGTGGGGTGTGTCTGTGTCTGTATCACGATTATTTCTGCACTCGTTGTACTCGTTTTGTTGCTGCACGTGTATGGACATGCGTACCATCGGATCATGGGGGAGTGTTGTGATTTGTGACGTTCCTGGCGACCTATACTATAACCACTCAGCCGTGTCCATGCCCGTGCAGATCCCTGATGTGGACCCAGGTGGTATTGGTGCATTGTCTGGTGGTGGAATACCAGCTTGGAGCTGACCGAAGGCCGTCCCAGAGCTCTGGACGCCTCAGGGACCTCGTGTAGATTTTTCTACAGCATGTAGGAGTCTATCAGTGGATTGGCCGTGGGCCGATTTGCATGTTTTTCATTGTGTGTCCACCGTTTGATGGCGGATACATTGATGTGACCAGTTGTAGCGTCCAACTTGTGATTCTGCACATCTAGGTTGAGACGGCGTAGCGGTCTGACATGTCTACGCTTAGTTATGGCCAAAACCGTGGTTTTGGACCGGTTTTAGGACAGACCTTGTGCTGCCGCGTGGGACACCCGCCGTGCGCCGCGGCAGGTACTTATGCAATGGACCTGTCATTTTTCATTTCTCTCTGCAAATGCTATTGAAGCATTATGACACTCTGACTTGAGTCTCCTAGCCAGACCCTTGCCGTCGTGTGTACGACCTGTGACTGTTGTCACCGTCTGACGGGGCACTGACGCCCAGTCAGCGACTGTATCGCTAGGAAGCTTGTACGCATCTTCTCACTAACATCGACGGGCGGATCACTGGGGAGCTCGTGATGGTGGCACTATAACAGGCTCCTAGGGAGGCATGAGGAGACCATTGGATAGCACCGAGGGCCCAATCAACAGGCAGTCTCATGCCTGAGCCTCTTTGAGGAGCAGGCCACCAAGCTTCCAAAGTTGTCTTAGTTCATGCGCATCTTATATATTCACACATTAAGTCACTCATGTGCTGATTTATGCTGGGAAGTGGGGGAGAGGGTGTTGGTTTGTGGGCTTTGAACAGGGGTAAGATCAAACGGAGCACAGTGAGCGCTTCATAATTCGCCAATGCCCAGGAGGGTAAGGCAGACCCCTGGCGGGACGTGTGTTTGCGGGGGGTGAGGGCTGTTTTTACCTGAGCATATGACTACCTCCCTGTCGGAGGTTTTCTCCCATTGACTTTGGACACACGGCCAATGGTTTGCGTAGCAACAGAAGGAAGGCAGAAGCGTGATGAAGGCAGAATGGTAAACCCGTCCTCGAATGGAGCTATATTGCTAGACTAAGTTGATGCCTAATCTGGAGGGCGTGAAACGGACCCAAGGTTGCCATCATAGCAGTTCTCAGAAGGGGGCCCAGTGGGAGGTATTTTCAGCCCAAACCATCTGTAAAAACCACAAAAAAATGAGTGCTTCATGGTTGGACTTACGATGCCTCAGCATTTACTGTGTTACTCGGGGGACCCATCTGACGCTTGTGGCTTGGTTCACCCATTCTGTAGTTGGTAGAAACGTGGAGGGGGAGGGGAGAGAGAGAGAGAGAGAGAGAGAGAGAGAGAGAGAGAGAGAGAGAGAGAGAGAGAGAGAGAGAGAGAGAGAGA
>SZWC01013050.1:5344-64190 GCA_023375785.1 Penium margaritaceum
CCCTACTTGACGTGAGACGTATGGGGAGATTGAAGAAATGGGCTGAATGAGTGGTGTGCTGAAGGACAACCTAATTTGGCGTACAAAATCCTTCAAAATACAAGAATGGAGAGAATGCACAGGCAGGACAAGAGAGCAGGTGTAGAGGGAGGCTCTCCAGGGCTAGAAGCAAAGGGAAAACAGAGGTAGACGAGCTGCAACAACAGGCGTGGTCATTGCAACAATGGAAGACGCAATGGAGACAATGATATCAATGAGTGTGGCAGCTGCGAGGGGGGAGATGACTGCAACAGTCAAGACCAGGATGTCGACGTATAATGTTTTAGAGGAAGAGGGTAAAGGGGATGTTGCTAGGGATGTTGCTAGGGATGTTGACGCATGAATATAGGTGATGCCAGATGCAAGGGAAGTGGCGGCCATGGGTGCTGCTAAGGCTATTGCGTCTGCAGAAGCTGCTACCTATGTACCTATGCTAATAGCAGCTGTAGCAACAGGCCCCAATGAGATAGTTGCATTGGTGCATGACTCAATGGCATGGCCAACAGTGGTGCTAGCAGGAGCACATGTGGCGAATGCAGAATTTCAAAGCTGAAAACAGCATGAGCACTAGAATCTTGTGCTACCTCAAGAACATAAGACATGTCATGGAGGATGGATTTGATGTGGATGATGCAACAAGTGGAGCAAGGCTTGATAGTGTAGGAGAGGGATGGGATGTACTATACTCCCACATGTTTTCAGAAACTAAAAAAAAAAGGCTTTGTGGGACTGTCCCATGAGTATGTTCTGGGTTCCACGCTAGTGGGTACAAATGTCTTGGAATAGGCCTTTAAAAAATTCTGGCCAGGAAAAGACATTTGACTGGTTCAGGGTCTTTCAACCACCAGGGTGCAGCCATGGAATTGCGCCTGGGAAACAGCTTACGACATGCACTACCATGCACGCGATGCACTTTCTCCAAGGATTGTGCACAAGTGCTCTAGTTGACATAATTGCAGGTTTTCTAATGGGATGTTTTGTTTTTATGAGTGCACTACTTGTTTTATCCTCCTCGCTGGTGTCCTATAATTCTATGCCGGATATCCAAAATATGGAAATGAGAAATTCCTTCCTGAATGATTTCTTCTATTTTTGTGACAATATGGCTACTGTAGCGTGCACAGTGGAGAAAAGGACGTTGCTGGCAGTGACACATTGACACTGCCAATGTGTTGTGAGGCTACTGAGAGGGCTTATAGGTGTTAGACGCTGTTGTTGATTACTCATAGATATGAAGGTGCCACAAAGTGACAAAAATAGGTTACACGAGAAAAATTATCTGGCATGAAGGTTGCATAGAGGATCTTTTACAGGTTCCAATTCACTTTATGGAACTCAATTCGGAGTTTGTTTGAGTGCGATATGGATTTCCAAAGTTTGGAGATCATGGGTTAGGTTAAAGTGACGACCTGAACACTTGGAGCTCAAAAGGCGGCAATGTTATTGGCCAAGACAGCTGAGGGCAGCCTTCAAGGAGAAAGGCCGGCTAGAGGACCTCCAGGGGCCTTCAAGGAAGGAGCATTCCATGATAACTGGTCGTGCAAGTCGTGTGAGACATAATTCTCATGTGTGACAAGGTGACTGCCACTCATCCCACTAGGCTAGGAAAGTGTGCTAGACGGTCAACTTTGACAGAGTGTATCTCAGTGCTCCCTTGGCCAAATGAGGCCTATAAGGACTTTTTAGAAAGCTATGGTTATTCATTTTATCAATCAAGAGTCAATACATACGTTTGCATTCTTTGCAAACCAACATCCGCTTTCGTGATCTCTGTCTGTGCAACTTGCAACTCCCTCACAAAGTGTTGGTCCTGCATAGGCGGCTCTTAGTGAGTTTGATCACCTCCCTGAGGGATGCCTCAGTTTTCATCAGTGGTATTAGAGCTAGAACAAGGCTTTGCCTCATCCTTGAGGAATTCCATGCACCCTGTTGCGTGAGAGAGTCCGTTGGGGGTTGAACATTGTACTACCATGGCAACATTCACTTTGGTGGTGGCCGGCGTCAGCATCGCCAAGTTTGAAGGCAAGAACTTCTTCAACTGGAGCCACAACATGAAGATGGTGCTGATGGAGAAGGGTCTCTGGATCCAATAGAGGAGGAAAAGGAACCAGCAGAAGACTCCCTCTCTCCTGGTGAGGCCCGTACCTACCGCGAGAAGCGTGACCGCACCCTCGCAACCATCTACCTCTACCTCGCCAAAGGGCAGCAACTCCTCATCCGTGCCATCCCCATCCCAAAGGAGGCTTGGAAAAATATTAATTCCACTTATGCTTCCAAGTCAATCCTTATGAACATGTAGTTGCGTCGTCGCTTTCATATTGTGAAGATGGATGAGTCCGGTTCCATGATTGACTACATCAACATGGTGAAGTCTCTCTCTGACCAGCTTGCTGCGATTGATGACCCTATTAAGGAGCGTGTGCACATGCTAACCATCCTCTCTCACCTTCCTAGCAGCTACACTCCTCTCATTGTTGCCATGGACCAGGGAGGCGACAAGCTCTCCCTCAATGATGTGGAGGAGAGCCTGTTGTTTGAGGAGGAGCAGCGCAAGGCAGAGGAGGGTGGAAGCAGACTGGACGTTGCTCTCATCACCAACTCTGGCCATGGGAGTGGTGCTGCACCAACCATTGGTAACGTCAGAAGAGGGAAGAAGAAGGGGAACTACCACTACTACAAGAAGTTAGGCCATTGGGCGTGTGAATGCCGGAAGAAGAAGGCGGCTGGAGTGGGAGCGGGAAAGCAGTCCGATGCTTCTGCGAACGCATCAGATTGGGAGAGTGGATTCGTGACCACCATCCGGTTCCTGCACGTCTCCAATACCACCACCTTGTTCCGTATGATTGACTCGAGAGCCACGGGGCACATGACTTGTCGCCGGGTATAGTTTGTCGTCTACACCACCATTGGGCCTCGTCGGGTGTACATGGGAGATAATCATGCACAAATGGTGGTTGAGATTGTGTTTCGTGCTTCCGTTGAGGGCAAGCACGTGGAACATAGTGTGAAGGGGGTGCTCCATTTTCCAGGGCTGGCAGCTAACCTCCTCTCTGTTTCTTCTCTCATATTCAAAGGCATGCAGGTTCGCTTTGAGAATGGTGGCTGCACCATCTCTACCTGTGCAGGTCGTGTGCTTGTAAAAATGGACAAGGAGGACGGGTTTTACCACCTCTATGTTACATCGAAGAAAGAAGCTGACTCAGTGTTAGCGGCAAGTGAGGGAAAACATGACATCAGCCTATGACACTGCCAGCTTGGTCACCTCGGCTTTGGCGCCATCATCTCCATGCAGCAGATGGTTTGCGACATGGAGCTCAAGGGGGTGAAGCAAGCTGGTGCATCGGCTTGTGAGAAGTGCATGAAGGGAAGCAAGCCCATACTCCTTTCTCTGGGGAAGGGAAGGGGACGGCTGAGCTTCTCTCTCTTGTTCATTCTGATTTGTGTGGTCCCATGCCATCTCAATCCTTCTCCGGCAGGTTGTACTCTGCCACATTCATTGATGACATGTCAAGGAAGACGTGGGTGTCCTTCCTGGCTGGAAAGGATGAGTGCTTTGATGCTTTCAAGGTGTGGATTGCTGCTACACAGAATAAGATTGGTAGGCGACTGAAGGTGCTTCACACTGATGGTGGAGGAGAGTACATCTCTAACGGTTTTTGCAACTTCCTCAAGCGTCATGGGATCAGGCACGTGGTCATCGCACGTGGAACACCGTAGCTGAATGGTGTAGCTAAACGCGCAAACCGCATGCTCATGGAGCATGTTTGCAACATTCTCCAGGACGCGGAGCTCCCGCCAACATTTTGGGCAGAAGCGGTCAACACTGCCGTGTACCTGAAAAACCGGAGTCCCACGCGCACCGTACCACTGATGACACCGGAGGAGGCGTGGACAGGAAGCAAGACAACAGTGACGCACCTGAAAGTCTTTGAGTGTGGCACATTTCTGCATGTGCTTGCCGGTAACCACAACAAGTTGGACGCAAAGTTGGTGAAGGCGGCTTTCCTCGGCTATGACACCATGGGATACCGCCTCTGCAACCTCGCTGCACGCAAGATCATCCGCAGCCATGACGTGGTCTTTCAAGAAGATGTAAAGGGCTGGACTTGGAGCCCTATGTCTGTAATTCCACTTTCTCCCACACTTGTACCTGAAGTGGGAGAAGAATCGGTAGCAGAGGAGGGCGGTGCGGAATATGGCGGTGATAGCGGCAATGACAAGGATGTGGGGGGAGCTGAGAAGGAGAAGGAGCCAACAGCCAAATCTGATGAGGAGGAGCAGTAAAGCAAGACACAGTAGCTGCCAGGAAGGTCTGCACACCTCAACAAAGGTGGAAAGGACAGCGGGGAGCAGTTACGGTGGTCCGACAGGCTCGCAAAAAAGCACATACAACAAGGTGAGCGGGTAAACCTGTGCTCCGCTCCACCACCAACAGAGTCCTGTGACCTTGAGCTCCTCTTCCTCACCATCACCAATGACCCAGCCACATTCGCTAAAGTCATGCGTAATGCCGAGGCGGTAGATTGGCGTACCACAGAAGACAAGGAGTATGGTGAGCTCATGAAAAATGGCACATGGACCCTCAAGGAAGCTCCACATGGGAGCAGGGAGATCGGGTGTCGGTGGATCTTCAGGTGCAAGCGTGGTGTGGATGGTAAGGTGCTAACGTACAAAGCACGGCTGGTTGCAAAGGGGTATTCACAGACTGAGGATGTGGATTAAAATGAGACATTTGCACCTGTTGCAAAGTTCCCATCCATCCAAACGATCCTTGCTCTTGCTGCTGCTATGGACTGGGAGGTGCACCAAATAGATGTGACGTGTGCATTTCTGAATGGTGACCTTGAAGAGGATGTGTACATGGAGTAGCCGGAGCGGTACATGGTGGAGGGAAAGGAGGAATTTGTATGTAAGCTTGAGAAGGCCCTCTACGTCCTGAAGCAAACACCGCGAGCATGATACCACAAGATGGGTAAGCAGCTGGCAGGGCTTGGTTTTGTGCGCAACAAAGCGGACCATGCCGTCTATGGGCACGTGCAAGCCAGGTCATCATCTCGCTCTATGTTGATGATCTGTTCATTGCATATGACTCTAGTCTCTTTTGGACAATGTGAAGCAGTCCCTTGCTTCCAGGTTTGACATGAAAGACATGGGAGAGCTCAGTTACTACCATGGATTTCAGGTGAAGCGTGACCGGTAGCAGCTGATTTTGGAGTTATCGCAGAGCACATACATGAGCAACATCTTCAAGGGCTTCAACATGGCAGGAGCGCGCAAAGCCGCAAAATCACTGGAAGTGGGAGCAAATCTGAGCATGAATCAGACTCAGACTCTCATGCAAGGCATGCAAGAGAGCAGCCGCATGGAAGGACTGCCATACCAAGGAGCAGTTGAGAGCCTCATGTACGTAACAGTCTGCACGCGCCTCAACATCAGCCAAGTAGTGGGACTCCTCAACAAGTTTTGCACGAAACCAGACGCACCGCATTGGGAGGTAGTCAAGCGCATGCTACGCTACCTCGACAGCAATAGCAGCCTTTGCCTTACCTTCAACGGCAACAACAGCCCAATCCTCATCTGTTACAGTGACGCAGATTGGGGGGGATGACCTGGACACAAGGAGGTTGACCAGTGGGTTTGTGTTTGTGCTCGGGGGAGGTACAATCAGCTGGAGGAGCAAGAAACAAGAGTGTGTCGCCCTCTCCTCCACCAAAGCAGAGTACATCGCCCTGAGTGAAGCAGCAAAGGAAGTCGTGTGGCTGCGTGAGCTGCTGACAAGCCTTGGACAACAGCAGATCACAACAACTACAATCTACTGTGACAACATGAGCGCCATTTCTCTGAAAAAGAATGCAAAGTTTCACGCCCGCACCAAGCACATCGACCTCCGGTACCACTTCATCCGCAAGCTTGTGGCTAAGCAGGTGGTGCAGATCAATTTTTGCCCTTACATTATGATGTTAGCAGACTTCTTGACCAAGCCGTTGGCAGCGCTTTGGTTTCAGCAGCTGAGGGGATAGTACGGACTTGTGTGATTTTTATTCCCGCAAAGTGGGAGAATGATGGATATGAAGGTGCCACAAAGTGACAAAACTAGGTTGCTATAAAAAATCGTCTGGAATTAAGGTTGCATAGAGGGGTGTTTTATAGGTTCCAACACACTGTACGGAACTTAATTCGGAGTCCATTTGAGTGAGATATGCATTTCCAAAGTTTGGAGATCATGGTTCGGGTTCAAGTGATGACCTGAGCACTTAAAGCTCAAAAGACAGCAGGATTAATGGCCAGGACGGCTGAGAGCGGCCTTCAAGGAGAAAAGCCAGCTGGAGGACCTCCAGGAGAATTCAAGGAAGGAGCAGTCCACGATTACTGGTCATGCAGGTCGTGTGATACATAGTTCTCATGTGTGACAAGGTGACTGCCGCTCATCCCGCTAGGCTAGGGCAATGTGTTAGAGGGTCAACTTTGATAGAGTGTATCTCAGTGCTCCCTTGGCCAAATGAGGCATAGAAGGGCTTGTTAGGAATCTGTGATTATGCACTTTCTCAATCAATAGTCGATTCAGACATTTGCATTCTATGAAAACCTACGTTATCTTCCATATTTTCTGTCTGTGCAACCTGCAACTCCCTCTCACAAACAGTTGGTCCTGCCTAGGCGGCTCTTAGTGAGCCTGATCACCTCCTTGAGGGATGTCCCAGTTTTCATCAATTACGTGAATGACACATTGGTGGAGTGTCTTGCGATGATAACAAGTTATCCGAAACTGTCTGGCAATGTCTACCGTGCGTTATGTCCTCTCCTGCGTATGCCTCCCCCATGTTGAACTCCTCCCAAAGATTATTCCAAGGACTACTACGACGGGCTGTGCCCACTACTCGTATTTCAGGAATCACTTGTAACATGCAAGCTCGTTGTCAAGGTGATTCTGCTCTTGAGCTGCTGTGGACAGTGTATGAATTAGCTCGATGTATGGCGGTAACGCAAGTGTGAAAACTGAGCAACTGCCAAAATGAAGCTACTGTTTACAGCACTATCAACCAATTTTCTCGGCTGCTGCTACAGAGGCCGCTGTTGCGTGCCGCTATTGGTTATAGAGGATGCTTATGATGGAAGCTCAAATAATGTCTATGGCTGTCTGCTTCTATCTGTGTTTTCTGTTGGCCGCCGCTACACGATCCTTTGGGAATCATAAAAACTGGCTGCTGCTATTGGTGTGGCTACTATCGTGTGTCAGTGGTTGCTGAGGCTTCCACTGCCACAAGTTGGCTGCTACTATCGATACTACTGCTAGCTGATGGCTATCTCAGCAGTGTTGTTTATGGGAGCGGAGAGCTTGTTGATGTCAGCTTGTTGATGGATATGTGAGTACTATAGGGTGTGGAAGCTAGAATGGCTACCAATAGTAATTACTCGTTTTTGTGGAGATTGTTGTTGTGTGTTGAGATTATTAGGTGCTGGTGTCTAGTAAGGCTTGTCTTGTTGCCGGCTGGCTGTTGTTCTTGAATCCGATCATGGAGGTAAAAGGTTTGTAACTACCACATTTGTTTCGTGAAGGACTACGTCCTTCATGTCCGGGTGTGAGTGCCTCTCTCCGATCTCACTCGTACAATCAAAAAGTGAAATTGGAGAGACATAAAACAAGAAACGTTTGAATTTTTTAGAAACACTCTAACCTCGGTACTAGCTCTACAATTGGCGGATCCCACGGTGGACTTTCTCATGGCCACCGACATGTCCGATCGACAAATCGGAGCCATTCTTTTCCACAACAACGATGGTGGAGAAGAGCCGGTCGTGTACATGTCGCAAAAACTACGCGGTCTAGAACTCAATTACGTGGTGTAGGAAAAGGATATTCTTGTATTCGTGTGTGTGTTTTAAACGTGGTAGTGTTACTTGTCATGCCAACAATGCATAGTCTGCACCGGCCATCATACGCTAAAAAACCTCAAGGCTGGGCCGAATAATAGCCATCAACAAACTTGATGGATGGATTTCCTTGAGTCCAACTTCAAATACAGCATCAAGTATCCACATGGAATAAAAAATCGGGCGGATACTCTGATTCAGCAACCAGACTTGATGGCCGAGATGAATACGCTACTCATCGAATGAGACAAATTCCTTGCAAGGTTGTTCACAAAGGGTTACAAGGAGTTTGACGGTACGACACAACCAAGTACTGGTTTGACAACCGGTACTTGTGACAACGATGCACTCACCATGTCGTCGTCCCACCAAACAAAGAGTTGCGATGGATGCGATTGGAGGGGTTCCATGACACTAATGTAGGTGGAAACTTTGGTGAGGACAAGACGTTCAAGAAGCTGAAAAGGTATTACTTGTGGGACAAGGTGCAAACTGGCATGGAAACCTTCTACAAATCGATCCACCATTGCCAACAGAAAAAATCTTGTCGCACGCGGCCACCAGGACTACTCTAACCTCTCCTTGTTCCGACAAAGCCATAGGTTGACATCAGCATGGACTTTGTGACAGCATTGTCAGTCATCCCACAGACTACGACGCCATCCTCATGCTGGTGGATAGATTTTCAAAAGCATCGCACTTCATCCCAACAACAACCACCGTCACCGCAAAGGAAACACAACAATTTTTTCTAAATCAGATTGTGCGGCTGCAAGGCCTGCCACGTACCATCATCAGCGACAGAGGTGGCCAGTTCACTAGCCAAATTTGGCATGAACTAATAATGCACTATGGCAGTTGGATCTAGCTATCATCAGCGTTCCATTCTCAAACCGATGGGCAAACCTATCAGACAAATCATACACATTATGGGAGCTGTACGTTGTTGATTGGACAGCAAAACTGTCAGCTGCCGAACTCGCATAAAACTCTATATCTTTCACCACAACGGATTGGATTAAATTCCATTCAACGTGGTCTATGGCAAACTTCCCGTCACACCAACAGGACTTCAAAGCCAAAGCAACATTCTCGTGGTGGACATCCACTGACATAAACTTTTGTCGTTTTGAAGGAAACACGACAGACTCTAGCGAAGACACAAGCAGCCATGAAGCAGGCAGCCGGTCGAAATTGTAGTAGTTACATGTTCAGCAGTCGCAATTGTATCTTACTCGGCTCTATGAACATCAAACTCCGAGGACAGGAATTTGCGAATATCAAACACAAATGATTGGGACGGTTTGAGATTTAGCGGCTGAAAATGCCTATTGTCACTCGACTTTGTCCACCAGATAGCATGGAGATCCACCATGTCTTCCACATGAGCAAGCTCAAGCACTATAGGGACCCCAAAAAGAACTTTGCTGGCAGAGATGTTGCCCCTCCACCTCCTATTCAAGTGGACAGAGATAGGGAGTACATTGCTAAAGAAATCCTTGGACATCAACACCGTGGAAAAATGATTGAGTATCTAGTCAAGTGGCATGGCTACGATGTCGCGCACCACTACTGGGAGCCTTATGTTAACCTTGGAGATGCCGATTATCTGATCGCCAGCAATTATCACTGTCACTGACCTGAGGGAATGACAAAACTCTCCTAGGGACATTTTGTGTGAGAGATCACATTGTGGTGAGCACAACGTAACAAACAATGCTTGGATTTGTGGAGATATGCATTAATGTATTGGAGTAGTGAACACAAGTGTGAGGATATAGTCTCACTCACATGTGTGCGTCAAAACACAAAAGTCCAACCAACCAGTGGGAAATAGACCAACTGAGCTGCAAGCTCCAAAACAAAAGCTGGCGAGAACCCGGAAGGCATACGTGCTCCTTGGTTGTCCGCATGAAAAACCAAAAGAAGCACCAAATACAAAAACAAAAACGCTACGCAACTATGATTGTGAGCTAGTAAGGACAGTGCCAATGAGAAAATGGACCCGGAAAGTGGTCACCGAGAAAACTGTAAAGAGCACATGCAGGCGCGCTAGCTTGGGCTGATGTAGTCAGAGTAAACTTTGATTGTCCTGGCACCGGGGAAAGGCATAGTGACAAGTCCAAAGTTCACTGTGACTGACATGCCAACACCCATCCATGACCTACAAATGCTAGCCACCACAAGCGAGCAAGGGTCACAAAACGATGACAATGACAATGTACAACAAGGGACACAAGACAGGGCCACACAACAATTGTGGACGAAGAGAGAAAGCGGCAAGAGCAAGAAACAAATCATGTAGGAGAAGAATTACACACAAGAACATGAACATTGTACACTGCAAACTTGAACTTGCCATTACACAGTGCATTTGTGAGGAAGTCTGCATGTTATTACACCCATGATACATACATCACCACATGAAATATGCATGCATACAAAGTGATGCTCAATGTTAATGTACCTTGCGCGCATGCGACATATGCCATCATGCTCTGATATGAGGCACGTGCTTACATTGCCACAGCTGACGGTGATGCAACAGATGGTTGGCCACAGCTTTTGCATGAGATGGAACATCTTGACGCTCTCACAAACCTCAACCTCCAACGCAATATAATCAACCTCAGTCCAGCTCCGCACTACCCTGCTTGCCACTCTTCCACAAGACAATTGTGCCTTTGGCAAGGAAAACATAGCCCAATCGGCTATGTGCATCGCGATCATGGACCTAATGACTGTCAGTGTATTCGTCAAACATCACAAAAATCTACTTGCGGAAGCAAAAGCCCAGGCGTGGGATAGACACAACATACTAAATAATGCGTAAAGCAGCCTCCAGATGGAGCTGATGCACATCATGTGACAACTCTAACAAGAATTTTACATCAAAGGTAGCATCTTTGGGCATCGTGGTCCTAAGAAACATCGGGGAGCAATCGATTCGGAAGAACATCGTGACATCAAAGCTTCCCTGTATGAGCTTGATCTACTTACATGAGAAGTATTGACCTAGCGGGTGACATAGGCGTGGATGACGAGGGAACTGTGGAAAACAGGTCGGTAAAACACTTTCCTAGCGTCATCACATAACAAACCTCATGCACATACAGTGTACGACATTGGTGATCACGCTCAATTTCCATTCCCAATAAGATACGAGTTGGACCAAGATCCTTCATTCTACAAACATTCTGGAGGAGATCCTTCACATCCTGGACAACGTGAGGGTCAGGGGACGCAATCAAAAGGACATCCACATAGAGCAGGATAGCGACGAAGGGTGTAGAAGAAGTACTCACAAACAGAGTTGCGTCAATTGTGCTACAATGATATCCCCCTCACTACAATGTAGCAAAAATCTAAAGTTTTTAACAATGTGGAGATTGTTTCAGGCCATACAAGGCCTTTTCGAGGCACCATACTCTGTTTGTACCATCCTTGAACCCTAGAGGTTGGACAAGATAGATCTCTTCCTCAAGATTGACGTGTGAAAGACATCGATCACACCCATCTAATGGAGCTTCCAATCATGCCAATCCACCTGAATCAAGAAGATCTTTGCATTTGTGTACTTATAATCAGATACAAAGGTGGAGTCGAAGTCCACGCCAGTCACTTGGAGAATCCCTTGGCCGTGAGATGGCCCTTGTACCATTCCACTGAGCAATTGGGCCTCTCTTTCCTTCGAAACATCCAAGGAGCTGATATGGCCTTACGACCAGGCAAGAGCTCCACCTTCTCATAGAACCTATGCTCCTTGATTACAGTGAGCTCCTCATGCATAGCTTGCCCGTACAGTTTCGCATCTACAACGAAGCGGTCTTGTTGCACAGTGGCCAAATCAGGCAGACGTGTCATGGTGCCATTGACAACGAGTGCGGTGGCAACTAAGGGATCTAGTGGAGGCCAAAAACACTCAGCTTTTGTAGTGGCTCGATGGCACTCATCAGCAATGAGAGAATATGTAAGTATGGTGTTAGACTATGCCACAGCAACCGCAAAGGCCACAAGCGTCAAGACCAGAGACATGAATAGGATGTGTGGAGTTAACAACACCACCATGAACAGGGTGGGCTGACCATACACGCGTAGAGGGGCCAGTCGAGGTAGAACGAGTGGCAGACGGGACACTGTCAGGCGTGCAAATGAAAAACAGCGAGATAAGGGGTCGTAAGGATACATTTGTGGCTACAAAAGATGGGACCACAACCGGTGATGTAGGTGATGGTGCTGGCACCAAGAGCAACGCAACATGAGATGATGGAGGTCATAACGATGTTGATGCGATGGGATATGACACAAATGACGTAAGTTTTGATGTGATTGCAACAAGAGGTGATGCAAGAGATGATATAGATATGGCAGAAGATGATATAGGCAATGATGTAGATGCAACAAGAGATGATGTAGGTGATGATGTAAATGCAACAAGAGATGATGTATGTGATGATGTGGATATGATACAAGATGACGTAGGTGGTGGCATATGTATGACATGAGATGACATAGACAGTGACACATATGGGTCAGGAGATGATGCAACCAACGATGTAGGTAGGATAGGAGATGACGCAGGTAGTGATGTAGATGGGAGATACATACTACATCCACTATGGACGGACACTACACAGAAATCACTTATGCTTGGATGAGAGAAGGGCGCAAGCGATGGGACAGATCAAGAAGCATGTCCAGAGAAAGTGCTCTCAAAGAAGAGAGCATCGTGAGACACAACAACCCGACTACTCTCAATGTCCCAGAAGTGCTGGGCCTTCGAATAAGAGGAGACACCAAGAAAAGGACATAGATGGCCTCGAGGAGAAAGCTTGCCATCGCGTTGGTCCTCAGGGGAGCGAAACGTAGGTAATTCTTCCCTGGACAAGAATGAGGTGAAGGTTAGCACGACCACCATACTAACGTTCAAATGGCATGACATGACAAGGCAGTGGATCATGGAGAACACGGTTCCAAACCCACGTTATGTAAGACGTGGCTTTGAATGCAAACAGCAGAGGGAAGCCAAACTCGGCAAGAAGGGTGTTAACAACATGAGCAAGAGTGTGATTCCAAAGTTTTTACACTCTCGTCTGTTGTGGTGTATACCGAGAAGAGAGCTCTAAATAGCTCCTAAAGGAAGCGGCTTGTAAATTCCATGAACTCCCACTCCATGATCGGATCAAAATACTAATGGCTTACACTAGCAAGCATGCTCAGCCTAGACAAGCAAAGACTCGATCATGGGCTCATCATTGCTTGTCTGGCGAAGGGTAAAGATCTAGAGAAAACAAGCAAAGTCATCCGTAAGACAAAGCATATCATGCAACATCCCCAAGAAACTCATCACGGTAAGGATCCATGACTTCCGCATGGACAAGGGCAAGGGGATGTAGCGTGCAAGAATTTGACATTGGGAAGGATGGATATTGAAGCTTGCCTTGTGCGCCATTAACGCAGTCCAACAGTGTAGGGTGTAGGGAATCAGTTACAGTCAAGAAAAACTATAGGGTGATGATGCAGTAGGCTATAAAGGGCCGTTGTATACACATGATTCTTGTGGCAATGGAGAAAACATGTGTGTAGGGGAGAAGTGAGGGAGCAACATGATAATTTGGTATGGCAGTGGCGGCGGACGATGGTGCAAACAAGAGTATATGATAAAACTTGTCACATTGTAAATTACGAAGAACATAATGGCCAGAAGACTACAGCGAGATAGTGCCAATGCCACGAGTGAATTAATGTCCCTGCACTGATCATCCAAGGCAGTGAAAAAAGTCAAGTTGACCTCAAGCGCAAGGATAGAGAACATCAAGCAAGAAGACATCACCGAATGGACCAACAAAACACACAACACCAATGTACTAGACTGGCAACATCTAGCTAGAGCCCGTGCGGATGTAGTGTATGGCCCAATCAGACCAACAGAGCAGTAGATGGCATCATGTGATGAGTGGCTCCAAATTTTATAGTCTAGAAGCCAATTGACATTCAAGGTGGGACATGCACATGACACTGGGCGGCGCTGCAAACAAGTCAAGGAGATCACTCAGCACATCAAGAAGTCACATCAAGGAGACAAGGCAGGGTAAATGACTACCAATGCGTAATCCAATCCACAGAAGACGAAGCCCCATCAAACGACGTGCTGCGAAGGGCTCCATCTGATGAACAATGGTGACCCTGAGACTCGTTAGCCAACCACATACCAGAGGAGACATCGGGAGGGTGAAACTAGAAAGGGACAAAGAAATAAGAGCAGGCGTACCTGAATCACGTCACGGTACGTTAGGAGAGGCAAAGGGCCCCTAGAAAACAGATGGAGAAGATATGGGTGAAGCTGTTGACTAAGGGAAGGTGGAGAGTATGCTAGGTTGTGGCGCGAGCTAGATTTTTGTGAGCATGGAGTGTGCTTGGAAATGGGGCCTTGTGCTCACGAGCAAGAAGCAGACCGCTAACCAAGTGGACGCCATGATCGAAGTGGGATACCTAGCCCGTCCCCTCTCCATTTGCGCGGGGAAGATTTGCACAACAACCGTATACCGGGTATGCCCGGTGAAGGATTACGATGTGATCCTTGTTCGTAAATTCCTCCGCAAATACAACACTGTTGTCAATTGGGACGCGCACACAGTCTCAGTCAAGCTCAAAGACAAGGAGTATACCCTCCCAATGTGGTCTGTGGAAGAGGTCGCAGAGGAGAAAACTTGCAAGGAAGAAGCGTCGCAGCAGCCGGCACCTCGCAAGGCAGAATCAACGTCTATAATGCTGAACTTGGTGAAATTTGAGCGCATTATTCAAGAAAAGGAGCGGAGCTTTCATGTGAGACATGGATGATGATTGCAATGCACCAGCGGACGTGGCACTTGCTGAGGCGCATGGGATGACTCATGAGCAGCCAGGGGTCCAAGGCAAGTTTGTCGCAGCACCCGAGGAGCTTCAGAAGGATTTTGGCAGTTTGTCATAGCCGGTCGCCTACTACTCGCGCAAGTTGGGTGGGGTGGAGCTGAACTACGCCATCCATGACAAGGAGATGCTCGCTGTGGTTGCAGCCTTCAAGGACTGGCAGCGCTACCTCGAGGCGAAGAAATGCACGGTCTATTCTAAACAGCACACGTTGAAGTACTTGAAGACGCGGCTGAACCTGAGTCGGCGACAATCACGTTGGGTGGAGTACCTCGAGTCGTACTGTGGCTACGAGATAGTGTAAGGGCTGGGTTGCATCTACCCAGCCGACGCACTCTCACGACGACTGGACCTGATGATGCGGGTCGCGTATCTCACCATCCACGAGGATGCCTTCCTGAAGCTCTTCACGGAGGGATACAAGGCACATGGGGAATATGACGCTCGGAGATTTCTCTTCAAGGAGTCATATTGGCGACAGCACAACACACAGCAAGTGGTGGTTCCTGTGGTGCCGGCGCTTTGGTAACTGATTTTGGAGGAGTGCCATGACATTGGCCCGAGCGGTCACTTCTGCACGGACAAAACATTGAAGACAATGGCTCTTTTATTGGTGGCCGACCATGTCATTGGAAGTGGCGGAATTCTGCCAGAGTTATGACGTGTGCCAACACCACAAGACGTGGAGGACAAAGACCCTGGGTCTCCTCCAACCCTTGCCCATCCCCAAGTAGTTGTGGAAGGACATCTCCATGTAATTCATCTTGCGCTTGTCCGAGACTGCAGCAAGTCACAATACGGTGTTGGTGGTGGTGGACTGCTTCAACAAGATGTCGTACTTCATCGCAACGCGTGATATGATGAGCGTGAAAGGCACGGCTTGGCTGTTCCTTGAGCACATGGTGTGCCTCCATGGCGTGCCTTGGTCCATTGTGAGCGACCATGACCCGCGCTTCATGAGAAAGTTCTGGGAAGAACTCATGAAGCAGTATGGCAGCAAGGTGCAGTTATTGACCAGCCTTCATCCCCAGACTGACGGACAGACAAAGCGGACAAACCAGACGCTAGAGCAGCTTCTCCGTATAGTGTAAGACCCAGAAAAGACGGTGTGGGACCAGCGGTTGCCGGTTGATGAACAGGCGTACAACTCCCCCATGTCCACCTCCACCGGCAAGGCGCCATTCGAGGTGGTAACCGGGACGGTGCTCGCCACTCCCTCAGTTTGTACGTCGTGTGGAACCTGCCCGCTATTGAGTCTACCGCACATGACTTCAAGCAGATTTGGAAAGCAACACTGCATGCATTGGAGAAGGTGTAAGAGCAACAGAAAGGACAAGCCGACCGCGGATGTGTAAACTCAATGCTAAAGGTTGGTGATCGTGTGCTTCTCAACAGCGCACATGTCAAGCTTTGCGGGGTCCGATCGGACAGCTAGAGACCCCTGTGGCTTGGTCCATTCGAGGTGCTCAAAATGCGGACGCCCATGGTGGCGCGGTTAGCTTTTCAGCCTTTCATTCCTGTCGACAACGTGTTCCACATCTCCAAGCTCAAAGCTCTACAATGATCCGGTTGAGCAATCCCCTAGCTGCAGTTCTGAGCCTCCTCCTCCGGTGGTGGTCGAGGACGAGGAAGAGTTGAAGGTGGAGGCCATCCTAAACCACAGTCATCGTGGCCGCCCGTGGGTGTATTTGGTCAAGTGGAGGGGCTACGATGCAACCCACAACTCATGGGAGCATTTCCACAGCTTCAATGGTGGCGGGGTAAATACCATCCTCAGAGAGTACCAAGAACAAGCTGGGATGGCTCCCTCCTAAAGGGCAGGGTAGTGTAATTCGGACAGTGCCAACGCCACTGATCACGGCTTGAATCTTCCTTGAATGTGTAATATGACTGTGGATTTGGAATCTACAGGAAAAACCATGCGAGATCGACCAAAAAACGAGTTTGATTCATCAAGAATTGAGGAAGTTACGATCGACCAAAGGTCGGAAAATAGGTGACGGGAATTCATCCCCAAGGACCAAGGCCCAACCCTCGGAAAACCCAACAAGGCGGAAATGTGTCTTGGGGCCTAGTACATCAATGAAACAAGGATCATTGAGGGCCAAGGGTGCTTCGGAATGATGTCCCGATGTGTTTTTGTCAGAAAGGGCGCTTCAGCCAGCCGTCACCACCACTAGTGGTGCTGCCTGCGACAAGTTATAGTGGTTCACGGAAACGACCATATCTTGGCTGCTCCTCCACGGAATGATGCAAGCATTGGTGTGTTGGAAAGTTGGAAAGATGATTTATGTGGTGCTGAGCCATTTAGGCTCATCCTAGGATCATACAAAGCTGCACACGGCTCGGCAACCTTGTGTCGCCTAGGATGTGTCATCATGTACATATAGTCATGTATGCTAAGACTTGAATAACAAGTACAGACTACTTCCACTCTGCCATACATATTCCCATGCTCCCCCAAGACAATCCTATACTTCCACACTCGAGAAGGTGTGCACTGGCCTCCCCTTGGTTGCCGTTGCCGTTGGTTGGTGCCTACACCATCAAGTTGAAGCTAGCACACCATGCCTTGTTCACACCCAGCCTAGTGCAGATGTTTCCGTTGCTACTGCAGCGTGTTGTATGGAGGGATGAAGAGGCAGTATCTGTCTATGGTTCTGATATCATGAGGTAATGAGATAATCCTCGTAGCGATGTTGTGTGTGAGAAATCACATTATGGTGAAGACAATGTAATGAACACCGCTTGGATTGGTGGAGATACGACAAAGATATGCATGAGTGATGAGTACTAAGCATAACAACACAAGTATGAGGATTGTCTCACCCACATGTGTGCATCAAAACACACAAGTCCAACCAACCAGTGTAGAATAAACCAACCTTTTTTCAAGCTCCACATAAACAGCGAGCGAGAAAGACGGGCGGGCTGCTTGGTGGTCCTAATGACGAACTGAAAGAAGCACTAGGTGCGAGACAAAAACTGTACGCAACTGAATCATGAATGCGCAACAATAGCGTCATTCAAAAACTGGACCCGGGGAGTTAGTCAACAAGAAAACAATAAAAACCCTGTGCGGGCACGCCAGCTGAGGTTGATGTTGTCAGAGTAGCGATCGAGCGTCCTGGCATCCCAGCGAGCCGTGGCGACAAGTCCAAAAGGCATTGTGTCTAACCCATTAACAGAGCATACGTATGTGAACGTGCCGAGATGTTGTGACTAAATGGGGGGAAGTGTTACGTCCCTGACGTACACGAGTTCCCTAAACTCCACAAGTGAACATTTTTGTCCTACATTCATGGCCCACCCCGCATCAACATCAGGATTTTTACGTCATTCGACCAAGCCCATTATGGCCACCCGCCCCGACCTCCACCGTTGGTGGCCAAAACAACGGCACTAGACTTTTATAAAATGAGGCTTTGATACTCTCAAGATCCGTTGACTTTTCTGCAAATATTCTTGAAGCAACCACTCACAGATTGACATCTCATGCGTCGCTTATCTCGAGCGCGAAAGAACGAACATATGCCTCAGTGTGATTATTGACATTGTTTATATGCACTCGACTTGTACGATGCTTTCCACCAAAGTACACTTATTGGTCAATACAAATGATCCATGACCAGTTGTCATTTGTGACGTTCCTTGTTGATTTGTACAGTTTACTATGATCACTTGGCCGTGCCCATGCCCGAGCAGATCCCTGATGCGGACCCAGGTGGCGCCGGTGCATTTTCTGGTGATGGATCACCTACTCGGAGCTGACAGACGACTTCCCCAGAGTCCTGGATGTTGTCTGGGACCTTCTGCAGTTTTTCTAGAGCATGTAGGATTTTATCAATGGACTGGCCGTGGGCTCGATTTGCATGTTTTGCATTGTGTGTCCACCGTTCAATTTCGGATGCATGTATGTGACCAGTCATAACGTCCAGCTTGAGATCTTGCACGTTTAGGTTCAGACGGCGTAGCGCGCTGACTTGTCTATGCAGAGTTACGGCCAAAATAGTGTTTTTGAGCCGGTTTTAGGACAGACCTTGCACTGCCGCGTGCGACACCCGTTGTGCGCCACGGCAAGTATTTATACTGTGGACCTATCATTTTTTATCTCTCTGCAAATGCTATTGAAGCATTTTCACATTTTGATTTGTGTCTCCTAGCCAAACTCTTGTTGTTGTGTGTACGACCTGTGACTGTCGTCACTGTTTAACCAGGCACTAACGCATAGTCAGTGGCTGTGTTGGTAGGAAGCGTCCACACATATTTTCATGGTATCAGAGCGGTGAGACAGTTCTTATGAAGTTGCACAGCAGAGACGCAACAGAGCAGCAACAATGAGCGTTACCAATGCAGTCGATTCACTGGGACCTGTCGACGCCACCCGACTAGCGCCGACGTCACCCCCCTTTCAGCCTTGAGAGTGTAGGAGCAGAGCCGCTAGCAGCAACAGCAGCAGGCGGCAACTGCCAGCAGCTGTTGGTATTGATGCTAGCAATAGCAATAACAGGCAGCAACTGCAACAGGAGGCAGCGGACAGTAGCAACAGCGGCAAGCAGCGAGCAGCGAACGGTAAGCGGCCAGCTACGAGTAACGAGGAGCCAGCAGGAACAGCAAGCAATAGCGTGTAACAGTAGCAGCATTGAGCAGCAGAAGCAGTAGTAGCAAGCATCAATAGCAGCAGCACCAGTAGCAGCAATGCAATGGTACAACAGCAGCGCAAAGCAGCACCGCATCGCAGTAACAGCATGTAGCTACTGCCACAGCTGCAGAACCAGCTGCACGGCTGCTGTTGCAGGCACCAGCGCAATAGCAATACCAGCCGAGCAGAAGTTGTTGCGGAGCTTCCGCGTAGCCTCCGCACCGCTCCCGCACAGCAACTGTCCCCTGCGCAACGCGGCAAAAGTCACGAGGGTTTTAAAGAAGAATCGTGCCGAATGCAGTGTTTTCCTTGCAGATGTCATCAGGTCCATTCTGACGTTAGGAAACCCCTGCTGACGTGAGCACTTGCCTTAGTCAAGTTTTTGGGTCGGAAAATCAAATTACAAGCATTCCAACTCTTCAAGAAATGTTGACGGTTCTGCAATCCGACCAGCTTGACATCCCGGCCCATACTTACCGCTGATATGGCTCCGTCCGGTGACAATGGCAAAGGACCACTAGATCCCTCTTCCTCCTCTTCAGGGGTCATGAGCAAACTCTCACAGGATATTGAGGACCTATGGAGCCAGCAGTATGAGATGCGTCGTTTGTAGCTACAGCAAACTGACGCCATCCGTACGCTCACTGAGATTCTTCGTGGTCAGTCCACGCTCCCACGGCAAACCTCCAAGGGAGTCGCCGGTGCCATACCCTCTGCACAGCAGTCAGCATCTGTACCAATGATGGAAGCATGACGCGACCCACCACCTCTGGATCCTTGGGGTGAGGACCGTAACATGCCAGGTATGGAGGATGGCAATCACGAGAGCGAGATTCACATGCTTCAGAAACGTCTCCGCCAGCTTTAGACGAGTTCTCGGCCCCCACACACATCAGGCTCCCTTTTCCCAGAGATTCGATCCTCGCCTGATCCCTACCCTAGAGACTTTCCTTGTCCCGGTGTCTTCCCCATCCCTCGTCCTTCTCAGCCTGTGATTGCTCTCCCTACGGAGCGGCAACCCAAGGACTTCAAGACACCACCTCCATAACATGTCAGCGAGGAGGACTTTGACTGCTGGGAGATTCCTATCCAGGTCTGGGCCTTCAAAGGGGTATGGCCCTACTATCACAGTCCGTACTAGGTTACGGATCACGCACAGGTGCTTACAGTGGCCAGGGCGATGCGCGGACTCCTTAACGCCATGCCACGCAAGACCGTCCTGGACTTTCGTCCGTTCCTTGTGGACGCCGGCACAGGCGCGGGTGCTGATCCACGTCGGGGCTGAGACCTGGCATTGTTGCTGCTTACTACGGAGATGCATACCATCTACGTGGCTCACATTCACGCTTTTCACTCCCTTCGTCATGGACCTGCCGAGCCCACAGCCGATTACTGGCGTTGGGCCATGCGCATCTACATGCGTCTTGGGACCTCAGGAGGTACACATCTGTGGGCGCTCCGCACGCTCATGCTCGGAGTTCATCTTGAGGACGCAGACATCTTCTCGGGGTAGAGCAATGCCATGCTCGAGCCCTTCTCAGCTTCCTTCAGCTTCTTCCTTGGGCGCATCAGCTTTTCCTCCAGGTGACTTCCGCCCGTGACGCAGCCTTGGCCCATCAAGAGAGCTCTCTGCTATGGTCATCGCGTCGCCACCAACGCCCTTCTTGTAGTCTGGTCCTCCATCCTCTGGCACATCCTCCTCTTCTCCTTCCACCCTGATTACCCTGAATCACACGTACGGTGTGGAAGTAGTGGCACAGGGGAAGAAGGGGAAAACGAGGTGCAAGTTGGACCAACAACAGTCGTAGTAGTAGCAACAGTCACCGGGCGGTAGCAGTTGACATACCGTTTACTGCTACAACTTTGGAGGCACTCATTTTTACACCGAGTACGAGAAGCCGCTTGACTGGATGCGGATCACTCGCGGTCTTCAGGCTGCACATGCACAGTGGTCTGCGTCAAGCAGCATTGCCTCTGGTCGCGCGGCAACCACGACAGCAGCAGTTCCCGCTTCCCCACCGACAAGCAGTGGCAACTCAAACCCATGAGATCGCACCATCGCCGAGGTCCATCACCTTTTGCGCTTCGTTTTGAGGGAGGTGCGAGTGTGTTGTCACAGCCGGGTGGTTCAGAGACTGCTCGTTTTTCTATTCTTGTAGCTCGTGATGACTCATGTGGGGGTATCCAGCTGGTATGTGATGATTATGGGCATGATAGTACCAATTGGATTAATGAGTCCCACCTTTGTGCCCTTCGTCGTTCCGCCTCACCTGTTGCTCAACGCTCGTCTGAGGCCCTATGTTCCATTGCCTGTTGTACAGTGACGTCCTCCGGTCGTGATCCTGGTGGCACCTGGATCATCGATTATGGTGCCACGTGTCAGGATGAGATCTGCGTGGTGCGGTCCCGACGTTTTTCTGATCGCCTCTAGTGATCCACATCTACTGTTTTGGGCGAATCTGAGACTAAGCGTGAGCTTTCTGGTCGCCTCACGCTATGTGAGCAGGAATTCCGAGACAGTCAGTTTGCGAAGGGAATAACGTCGTTTTGCGTTAGTTTTTGAACATAGACATGATCACAACATTTATAGGGCTAGTAATGAGCTCTCCAACGCACCAAACCGCGCGCAATTCGGCCAAGCGTAGCTCAAGTTATGCTTGTCGAAGCGCAGGTCTCACCCACCACAGAAGCCTGACGCCGCCACTCGCCGTGGCGCCTTCATTCACGTGCGAAGCGCCTTTCCCAAGGCGCATGTCCCATTGCACATGGTGTNGACGAGGTTCGAAACCTGTCCGCGGACCTGCAGTCAGAATTTTGACTAAGTCCCCGAGTAACAAAACATACTTTTGAGTTTCGGACGTCGAGCCAGGATTTTGGCTAAGTCCCTCAGTAACAACCTGCACTACTGGATCCGGTGGATGATCCGCCGGATCAGGTGGATCATCCACCGGACGCCTCGGCAGGCCTATCGGAGCATTTTCTCCACGGTGTTTTTGCTAGTCGGTCCGGTCGATTATCGACCGGATTTCGAGTCGCAGCCGGCTCCCAGAGCCGCTGCGCATACCCCAACTTTGGAAAGCCATATCTCCCTCGATACTTGTCCGATTCCGGCGAAACAACTTCCACCGGAGTCAGCAAATCGTCAACTTTCCGGGGCAATCCTCCATTTTAGGATCCGAGCGAATGTCGAGTCGCCAGATCCGGCGCCGCACTTGGGCATGCGGAGGGGCAATTTTTTCAACACCACGAACCACATGACCCGTTGTCGTAGTGACTTTTTTGTCCTCGGTCCTGTTGCGTCTGTTCGCTCCGTTCACACAGGCTTTGGTCAGTCATTGCCGGTCTAGGGTGTTGGGGTTGTGTGCTTTGATGGTCCGTCTGGCCCCCTGTATGTTTCCGAGGTGCTTTTTGTGCCTGACCTTGAGCTCAGCTTGCTTTCTGTGTATGAAAGCACACTGATGGGACTCTCTGTGGAGCACACTATAGACTCCATGACTCTGACCACTGTTGACACTCGTACCATTGTTCTTTGTCCCTCTATCATGGATGATATGTATTGTATCCCTCAGATCTCTTCTTTTCCTTGCTCCCCATCCCCTCTCGCTCATGTGTTTGTCAGTGGTGTTCTCTCTGTTGAGCACCAGCGACTGCAACATTGTTGCCTGTGTCATGTGGACTCCAACACTGTGTCAAAGCTCATTTTGACACAGCCCACACTCGGTCTTGATGAAGCCTCTTTCAAGAAGCCGTCCAAGACTGATGGTCCGTTCTCTGCTCAGGGTAAGATACATCGTTGTACCTACCCTGATTCCTGTACTTGAACTCTTCACCCTCTCGAGTTGGTCCATTCAGACCTTCTCGGTCCCTCTCCCTGTTGATTCCTTGTCCAATCTGGGCTGATACGTCCTGACCTTGACTGATGACTTCATGCGGATGCGGTGGGTCTACAGCCTGCGCCAGAAGAGCGACGTCGATCTCGTAGTTCGCCGGTTGGCTAGTGATGGATGAGCGTCAGTCCCACCACACGCACCATACATTCCGCTTGGATCGCGGAGGTAAGTTTCTTGGCGAGATGGATAGTTTCTTTGCCGAGCACGGGGTTTTTCACCAGGTTTCCGCTCCTACTACGTAGCAAAACGGTGTCTTTGAGTGCTGGAACCACACCATGGAGGATGCGGTTCGTGCTATGCGGTATGAGTGCGCTCTCCAGGAATCCTTCACATTTAAAGTATTTGCCTACATGACGTGGGTCTGGAACCACCTCTCGCACGGCCCTCTTCTGGACCACGTCACACCATACAAGCTCTGCTTTGGCCACCATGTCGATCTGCGTCTCGCTCGTGTCTGGGGATCTGTGGCTTCTGCGTGGTACATCAAGGACTAGCAGGGGCCCAAGGTCTACCCGCAGGATTGCTTGTGTGCCTTCGTGGACATATCCCCGCAATCGAAGGCCTGGCATTTTTGGGACCCCGCCCGTCGTCACATCGTTGAGCCTCTCAGCACGCTCTTCTTTGAGTCTCTCACCTACCGTGAACTGACCTCTATCATGTCGATGTCCGTCACGCACATTCCTACATGTGAGGCTTCTTGATGGATGGGGGAGTCTGGGCCTACGAGCACCTCTCGTCCGGCTGATGTATCCGTTTGAGCCCCCTCCACTTCTCGGTCTCAGGCTTTGGATGATCCAGCGATCATTGCTGTCGGCCCAGAGACCTCTCCATCCTAGCCCCTCTCTACCCCTATTCACTCGCACCCCACAGGCACCCATGATTCTGTACCCATGTCCACCGGTACTCCTGCCTCTGTGCATGATCCTGCATCTGTCCTTATTACTACACCCAGTCCTATGTCTCCCGTCATTTCACCAACATCTCCTTAGACTATATCACCTGACCCTTTGCCTCTGTCCTTGCCAGATCTGGTTGTACCTGTCTCTGAGCCTGAGGTGAGCTCTTCTAGCACAGGTTTCTCACGTGAGCCCCGTGGTCGTCTTCAACCGCTGGTCTCCAGATTCCAGCAAATGTCCGGTCCCGCACCTAGGCGCTCCACTCTCAATGTTGCGAGTGGTGATCATGGCGCAAAGGCTCTAGGCCTAAGTGTCTGCACAGATCACATAGAGGTACATCCAACGTGCCTTGTAGGGCACGATCTGGTCACTCCCGAGCTTTGCATCGCTTCTGATGCAGCAACTGACCTGTGGTCGTCAGGTCAGTTGTGAGGCCTGTGCACTCGCCACTCAGAGCTCTCCCTCGATGGCGCGTGATCGAGGCACACTAAGGAGAGCTCTCTCATTAGAGGGTGTAGACGCCTGGCAAGCTGTCTGTGAGGATGAGCTTCGTGCCATCTGAAAGCACGGAGTTTATGAGCTAGTCGACCTTGAATAGCCTTCCTGGGAGGAAGGCTATTCAAGTCAAGTGGTTGTTTCATAAGAAAGTGAAGCCGGGTGTCTCACTAGAACAGCACAAGGCTCGCTTGCTCGTCAATGGGTACTCCTAGATCGAGGGCATTGATTACACTGACACCTTCGCCCCTGTCGACTGTGTCACCTCAGCTCGTGCTCTGTTTGGTGTGGTGGCTCAGCATGATGAGGAACAACACCAGATGGATGTGAACAATGTGTTCCTCCATGGCTCTCTAGATGAGGACATTTACGTGGCCCTACCACCAGGCTTCGAGGACGGTGACAAGGTATGGCCCTTGCACAAGTCCTTGTACAGACTCAAGTAGTCTCCTCAGTGCTGGAATGAGGAGATTACATGGACTCTGACTCATGCGGGATATGTACAGAGCGAGGAAAATTCCACTCTCTTTATCCGTTTGTCACCTGAGTGGTTCACCGCCAACCTAGTCTATGTGGACGACCTTCTGATTGCGTCTCCCTCCATGGAGGCCATGAAGGCGGCCAAGGCTATCCTCTAGACTACCTATAGGATGAAGGATCTTGGTCATACAGCAGTGTTTCTTGGCATGGAGATCGTGCAAGACCGCGGACGTCGGACACATTCATTGCATCAGGCCCAATACGCACATGTTGTGGGGGAGCGTTCCAGTGACCTCCTTGGCGTAGTACCCATGGCCTCCACACGTCTCACACCTGACTTGCATGATGCCCTAAATGTGGAAAATCCCACACATCTGGGGGAGACAATGGATGTGACCTTGTACCTTCGTCTCATCGGATCTCCGATGTACCTGGCCACTACCACATGCCCAAACGTCGCTTTTGCCGTTAACCTCCTTACAAAGTTCTCGAAGGCTCCATGTGCTAAAACCCTTCATGCCGCTGTGTGAGTGGTTGTAACGGGTCGTGTCTCAAGCTCTTGCTCTCAAGTCGTTGTCAAAGTTCACATAATGGCGTTCTCAGTCCGCGTTAGGGGTTTTCCCCCCCTTGCAGGACTGAGGGGCAATCGTCATCAACGACCCAGAGCAGGGAGACTCGAATATTTCGAGTCTCCGGAGGCCCATTTCCGTTTTGACCTTACCCCTGGTTTTGAGACCCAAACCGGGGCTTTTTACCTCAAACTCGTGTGTTCGCACGAGTTATTCTGCTTATTCTATGGCGAAGTTCGTCGCAAACGAACTTCGATTTACTTTTTTATGTTCTGGCGCGAAATCGTCACGTGGGAGGCATGCTGGCGATTTTGCGCCAGATCCTCTCGTCTCTCTTCCCTCGTCCCCCTCCCTCGTCCTCGCTCGCTCGCTTGCAAGGAGGGCAAGCGGGGGCGAGGGCACGAGGCCACGAGGCCTCGCCCTCGAGGCCCTCGTGGGCCCTCAGACGCCGATCGGGCTAAGGCCACGATTGGCGGCTGGCGGCTGGCCGGCCGGTGGCCGGCCGGTCGCTTGGCGGGCGCCGGCCGTCCAGCCAGCCGGCAGCGAGCTGGCCGGCGGCCAGTGAAGTGCTGGCCGCTGGCCAGCCCTCGCTGACGCGAGGGGTGGTGCACAACCACCTGTCGCTTCAGCGAGGAGGGAGGGCTGAACCGGCCCTCGCGCTACATTCCTCCCCATTTATTATGAACCGTCCCGGTTCATGAACAAGTCGGATTGTCAATCAGTGAGTCATCAACATTGTGAAAGAAAATTAACAATTTCAATCACCAACTAGACATGAACACGTGCATGGTACTTGGACCTAAGATGCAGCTTATTGATCAGCATGGCTATCAGCCTCCCCCCTTTAGGCTGGAGCGTGCGCGCGAAAACCATGTTGGGCGTCCCCAACCTCCTATGGTTGCTGTCCATGAATGCTGCCCTGTGGGAATGTTGTTCACTTTTTCCGCATTCAGGTGGTACCTCTTACCACACGTAGATCTATACGAGATGCAAGCTCGCTCCAGTACTCGTTGACCACCCCTGTGGGCAACCGAGATTCAGGCTCCCATGAATTATGTTCAGGTCCACAACCGGCCCAATGAACAAGGTACTCCCTAGCAACGCGTGACCGAAGAGTACGCTCTAAGTGTTGGAGTAGGCAAAGGACCTCGTATTGGCCGTCGGCAACAAGGACTGCTGGTGGTAGCCGAATGGTTTCGTCTGCCGTGTATGGAGTCAGCAGGCTCACATGAAACACGTCATGTATCTTCATACAAAGCGGAAGTAGCAATCAGTAGGCCACTGGCCCGATGCGTGCCACAATGAGAAACGGCCCAATCCACTTCGGTAGAAGTTTTCTTGCCCCTGGCGACTTCAGTTGAAGGTTTTTGGTGCTAAGCAGCACTTTGTCTCCGATCTCAAACGAGACCTCCCGGCGACCTTTGTCGGCATATGCCTTTTGTCGCTACCGAGCTGCTTAAGGGTGACCCTTTGCCTCATGTAATAAGGAGTAGATGTGCTCGGCAAAGGCTTTAGCGGAAGGAACCTGCCCTTTTGTGCTCCCACTCTTCACCAATGAAGAGGGTACCACTGGATGCCGACCGCTGTTCAATACAAACTATGAACTGTCTGGACTGGTTCACCGAGTTGTTCACCGCAAACTCTGCTGGTGGTAGGAATTCATCCCAATCATGCATGGCAAGGTCCACGTACATGCGGAGCATCTGCTCCAGAGTGCGATTCATGCGCTCTGTTTGTCCGTCAGTTTGAGGGTGAAATGCTGTCGACATTTGTGACTCACTACGGAAGTAGTTGGGCATCTTTTGCCAGAACTTACTAGCAAATTTTCGATCTCGATCAGAGATAATGCGCAACGTCAAGCCGTGGTACTTTACGACACCCTCAAAGAAGAGACGAGAGGACTTCTCTGCGTTCACGTCAGTGGTTGTAGGAATGAAGTGTGTCATCTTCGTCAAAAGATCCACAACCACTAGTAGTGCATCGTGGCCACGGGCCGTGTCCGGAAGACAAGTAATGAAGTCCATGCTAACGCACTCCCATGGAGTTCCAGGAATGGGAAGCTGTTGGAGGAGTCCAACAGACTTCTTGTTACTAGCCTTATTACGAAGACATGGGTCGCATGTCATGCAATACTTACGAACATCGACACTCCATCCTGGCCACCAATAGTGGTCCGAGAGTGCCTGTCAGGTCTTTTGGGGTCCCACATAACCTGTGACCGGCGGGTCGTGGAACTGGGAGATAACCTTTACTCGAAGGTCTATCGAGTTTGGCACAACAACTTGTTCTCCGTGCCACAATTTTCCTGTGGCCTCCACCAAGCCGTACTTGTCCAGATTTTGAGAGTCTTGAAACCAAGAATCCACACAGTATCCCATCCGGATCCTGTTTACAAAACCGTTGTAATGGATAATGTCTCGTGGTGGTTGCCGCAGAGGGGCAGGGGGATCTGGTGATTGTACTGTTGCTGTTGCAATGGCCATAAAACACCCACTGACCTCGATGGTTGCTTTCATTTCCATAGGCTGTCCGCTTAGTGGATTGGCCACATTGTTGCATCCTGGCTGATATTCTCATGTGAACGAGAATCGGCTCAGGTATTTGCTCCAACGTGCCTATCTTCTTGACAGGTTTGGTTGCGTTTGGAAAAACACCAATGGATTATGGTTGGTCACGACCGTCACACCCCCTTCAGCACCCTCGAGGTAGCAACACCACATCTTGAAAGCGTGTACTAGCGCAAGGAGCTCTTGATCCCCAGCCGTGTATTACGTTTCCGTGGGGATGAGCTTTCGGCCCTCATACGCAGTTGGGTGACCTTTCTGCATGAGGACGGCTCCAAGTCCTACTACCGACGCATCACATCAAACCTCCCACGGTTGCGATGGATCCGGAAGAGCTAGGACAGGCGCTGTGGATAGAAGCTCTTTGACTTTGAGAAAAGTGTTCTCGCAATCAGGTGTCCATTCCCAACGCATGTCTTTTCGCGTGAGCCTGGTTAGCGGTGCTACCAGGGTCAGATACCCTTGCATAAACTGTCGAAAGTAGTTTGCAAGGCCGAGGAAAGACCGAATCTGCCCAACATTTTCAGGGCGTGACCAGTCCACAACGGCTTGGACCTTTCGTGGGTCGACACAGATGTCGTCCTTGCTGACGATGTATCGAAGGCATTCAAGCTCCTCTTGTGCAAACTTGCACTTGCTCACTTTGGCATAGAACTTCTGTTCCCGCAAAATTGCGAGAACTTCGCACAGATGTTCTATGTGCTCTTCCATTGATTTGGAGAAAACCAGGATGTCATCCAGGTAAACCAAGACAGATTGTCCGAGTTGCTTAGCGAACATTTGGTTCATTTCTCCTTGGAAGGTTGCCAGGGCATTTGTAAGCCCGGAGCATAACACTCGAAACTAATACTGTCCCATGTGCGTTCGAAACGCGGTTTTGGGCACATCATCTTCCGTGATGCGGATTTGATGGTACCCTTGAGACAAATCCAAGGACGAAAAATACTTTTGCACCTTGGAGTTGGTCAAAAAGGTCCTCGATCCGTGGTAAGGGGAATCGATTTTTCACCGTCAGCTTGTTCAACGCCCGGTAATCCAGGCACATGCATAAAACACCGTCCTTTTTGTTCACAAAAAGGATCGGCACACCGTACGGCAAGCTACTGGGCTCGATCCACCCTTTTTCAAGGTACTCTTTGATTTGGCGTTTGGCCTCTCACCATTCTAGTGGACTAAGGTGATACATGGGTCTGAACAGAGGAGTCGCCTCCGGTTGCAGCGGAATCGTGTGGCCCATGTGTCTTTCTGGTGGAAGCCCAGCCGGTGGGTCTTGGAATACATCCGAGAACTCCGCCAATAGAGATCTTGTCTCTTGTGGCGTGTCTTCCTTCATGTTGTCCTCCACTTTCTACAGCTGAGCCAAGAAGTATCGACAACCTTGTCGAATACGTCTCTTGACCTGCATNCATTCTAGTGGACTAAGGTGATACATGGGTCTGAACAGAGGAGTCGCCTCCGGTTGCAGCGGAATCGTGTGGCCCATGTGTCTTTCTGGTGGAAGCCCAGCCGGTGGGTCTTGGAATACATCCGAGAACTCCGCCAATAGAGATCTTGTCTCTTGTGGCGTGTCTTCCTTCATGTTGTCCTCCACTTTCTACAGCTGAGCCAAGAAGTATCGACAACCTTGTCGAATACGTCTCTTGACCTACATCGCAAACAAGCTGGCATGGAGTTTGAGTCGGGTCGATGATAATTCCGTACTCGGAATCAACGCAAAGCGGCATATCCTTTTCGAAGGATGAAACGCTTTAATTCAAAGAACATTAGAGCCTTGTTCTCATGGAGCCAGGGATTTCCTAACGTCAAACGGGTCAAGAAGGTTGAGTACCTTCAACGTGACACTCTGTGTGTACCCTTGAATACAAACTCTTGCTTTACAAGTACCGATCACGGGTACCGTACGGTTGTCACCGAAAACAACTATGCCATTCGATGGCTTGTACTTCAGGCTAACCTGTCGGGTAAAGCCAAAGCTAACAAAAGAGTCGTCTCCTCCAGTGTCAGCAAGTACGTTCACGGGAGCACCAGCTACGTGTCCTTTGAACTGCATCGTCATGTTGCCTCCACTCTTCCGAGTGAACAGACTTGATGACGGCAAGATGAGTTTGTGATGAACACAGAATCTTTACAATGGGCGTCACATAACCCATGATTCACCCACTCGAGTCCACATCTTGTGGGCACGTGTGAATTCAGCCAGCACCTTCCAGTCTTTTTATTTGATTGGGTCAAAATTGTCGGCTAAAGGTACTGCGAACGTGATTGAACTCATTGCTTTGAGGGCGTTTGCTTCAAGCACTGCGTCACACAACTCTTGCACAGTGTTCGGTGTCGCCACCACTAAGCATGTACGATCATGCATCTCGTCCAGAGATGTAAGGTTTAGTGGGCAATATCGGTCAGCAAGTGTAGAATTCGGTTCAACAAGAGGAGAGAAAACAACAGAGAAATTTGAACTCGTCAAAAACTCAAATTGTTTAACATCCTCATCTGAAAACATGAACCCACACTCGTGATCCAGTTTTACCCCTGAGTGGTCCCCACTAACATCACTCAAGGATGGGGAAAACCCGCCCCACGGCCCTGTCTGTTACCACGGCCGGGCCCATTGCCGCGACCGCGACCCTGTCCACGGCCCTGTCCGNAACTCATTGCTTTGAGGGCGTTTGCTTCAATCACTACGTCACACAACTCTTGCACAATGGTCGGTGTCGCCACCACTAAGCATGTACGATCATGCATCTCGTCCAGAGATGTAAGGTTTAGTGGAAGATATCGGTCAGCAAGTGTAGACTTCGGTTCAACAAGAGGAGAGAAAACAACAGAGAAATTTGAACTCGTCAAAAACTCAAATTGTTTAACATCCTCATCTGAAAACATGAACCCACACTCGTGATCCAGTTTTACCCCTGAGTGGTCCCCACTAACATCACTCAAGGATGGGGAAAACCCGCCCCACGGCCCTGTCTGTTACCACGGCCGGGCCCATTGCCGCGACCGCGACCTTGTCCACGGCCCTGTCCGCGGCCTCCTACTGCACCATCCCCATGAGGTTCTGCTGTTGCAGCTAATGCCGCGGCCTCTTGTCCACCACCAGCAGCCTGAGGGCTCTGAGCCCTAAAGTGGCCCGGCTGCATGCAGTTGTGGCAGAGCCCTTCGCGGAAGGATGCGTTGCGACGCTCACGCACAGCCTGCAGCTCGTCATTCTCACGGCTGTGCTTGTTGTTGGGGCCCTTGTATCCACCAGCCTTCTTGGCTGGAGGGTTTGTAGGTTGCTTGCCCTTGGCCCCATCTCACTGTCCAGCTGACCCACCAGCCCCTACAGCGTCCATGCGCATGTTGCGGCCTTGCTGTGCACGCGCGTTCGGTCGTGCATCAGAGTAGTGCTTCGGGTTCACCGAATACACTTCACTCATGTAGTCGCGCAACGCCCTCCAGCTTGTCCGAGCTTGGCCAGTGGTTGTCATGGTGGTCTTGTCCTTCAGCTTCTCGCTAGCGAGACCATCACGCAAGTACTCTAGCAGCATGCACTCCGGGTACTTGAAGGTCTGAGTCCCATCGCCCTCGGTGAAGCTTTCGGCTTCCTCCACGAATGCGACAAACTCGCTCAAGTAGGATTCGAGCGAGCTGCCAAGCTGCCTAAAGTCGTTGATCTTGTGGAAGGCGTGGTGCGCCTCCTCACGTTGGGTACACTTCTTACGCATGATCGTGTAGAAGGCCTCCCACAACATGGGTTGCCACTCGAGGTGCGGCTGCTGCGCAGTCCACTCCTTGACCACATAATTGAAGAGTTTGTCTTCAAGCCGCGTCGTGGCAAGGTCGCCCCACTGGCTGAGCGGAGCCTTGTGGACGCGTAGAACGTGCTCCATGCGATTCAGCCAGTCGGCGAGTCTCACGCCCTTCCGCAAGATCTCCACACTGTGGAGGAAGGACGTGTTCATGACTGACCCCGAAGTCGTCGAGGTAGGCACGCCATCGCTGCCACCGGCAATGGCATCCACAACCGCGGCATACCGCGCTTGCTGTTGCATCCGCACCTGGGTCACGCTCTACAATGCCTTGTCGAGGTCATTGCATCGGCGGCTTGCCTCATGGGCGGCCAGGCGCTGCAGCTGGCGATCACGATCGAGGTCTGTGATGCTCTGCCCGACGTGGGCCAGCAGGTTGGCGAACGCGAACTTGAGCTGTGATGTCGTCAGAGCATCGGCGATAGCCTCCAGGGCCTCGCGTTGTCCGTGCACCCTTACCCACTGCAGGAGGGTACGGCTTGCGTACACGCCTCCAAGGAGTCCCACCTTTCGGAGGAGACTGTCATCGGCGACGACGCTCGAGTGGCCGCTGCCTTGCCCCATTACGGCCACATCGTAGGAAGAGGGGTCCGCCCCCATTCCTCCGAGTAGTATTGTATCTCCACCATCGGTGGTGATCCTGAGTTGGCATGCCGCCTCAACAGCAAACTCTGTGAGCATACGACGGTCATCACGAATTACCTTCGCGGCGACGTCATCCAACTCGTTCTCGCGGGAACTTCCTATGTGGCTGCTTTCAGGGCCCTTGCTGCTCTCAGCAATCTTGCTGCAGTCGACCGCTTCAGGCGATGCGGCGGGCGCCTTGCCCTTCTCGAGCAATTGGCTCGAGTTCGCCACACGATGATGGCAATGGTCGCGATCCTCGTCACCTTTGCCATCGTCAATGTCGTGCTCTTTGTCGGGGTCCCCCTCCAGAAGATCCTCCTCCATCGCGTCGTCCGTCGCATGGGGGTCGCCCACATGCGCGTCGACGTACTCGTGGAGCACATTTTCGGTCTCCGCACGCTTCTCGGTATCGCCGAGGTTGGCGTCGGTTGCCTTAGGTGGTACGGTTGCCTTAGGCGGTATGGTTGCCTTTGGGTTGGCAACCATGCTCGCGGCGACGGCTCCCAAAATTTGGAGTCCACCGAGAGCTCGTGGTGAGGCCGTCACCACCTTGCCCTTGTTGCTCTTGGATGGTCCGGCACTTGCCATCTCGTCGTTCGCGCAATCTAGCACGTGAAGGTCGTTGTGAGGATCACCCCACAACGAGGAGGAATCGCCTCCTACAAACCCCTTGCTCTCACGATCGGTGAGGCAATTGTAAATTAAATTTCCATGTTCTTAGGCCGCGACGTCGGCACAAGGTCGTGGGTTTTGAAACTAGTCCTCCTAAGCCATGACTCACAGCAATTGGTAACGACTAGATTCTAGGAAAAACAGAAAATTACAACACAAGGAATTGACAAGAAGTGTGAGCACCGCTCACAAAGCTAGGGCAAAGAATGGGAGAGGAATTACAAAATTCCTAGCAACTCCTCCAATCCTTCTTCTAACTTCTTGTCTTCTCCCTGTCTTCTTGTCTTCCTTAGCCTCCTCTTGAGTCTTCTTTGCGCGTTTCACGCCCCTTGGCGACGTCCTCCTTGAGCCGGCGGCATTGGGGGAGCCGCCAAAAGTCCCCAAGGTGTCGTCCTCCCTCTTTTTAGGGCTTCATCAAGCTTTGAGACCCTCTGGCCTTGGGAAGAAGCGCTGTCCTAATTTTTGGTTGAAGGAGGGAAGGAGGGAACCTTGAAAAGAGGGGAAACACTTGGTGGTTTGGGGGTGGACACTCCCCACCCCGTCTCACAAAAATCCCTTAGGTCCCCTAGAGGTGAGGAGAGACTGGAAGAAAGAGGCTCCCCCAAGTAGAGCTCTTTTTCAGCTCTCTAACACACTTAACGGTGATTCAATCCGTTAGGTGTAGATTCCGTAGTCCCTTCTGGCGTTTCTGCTGCTGCTTGTAGATGCCGGCAGCGTTTTGTCTATGTCGTAGCCGCCATTTCCGTCAAACTCTTGGTCGCGAGGGTCGTCTGGCTCTGATACCACTGTAACGGGTCGTGTCTCCAGCTCCTACTCTAAAGTCATCATCGGAGTTTGCAGAATGGCGTTCTCAGTCCGCGTCAGGGGTTTATCCCCCCTCGTAGGACTGAGGGGCAATCGTCATGAACGACCCAGAGTAGGGAGACTCGAATACTTGAGTCTCCGGAGGCCCATTTCCATTTTTAACCTTACCCCTGGTTCTGGGACCCAAACCGGGGGTTTTTACCTTGAACTCGTGTGTTCGTACGAGTTGCTTCGTATTTTTATGTCAAAGTTTTTCGCAAACGAACTTTGACTTGCGAAATCGTCGCGTGCGAGGTACGCTGGCGATTTCGCGCCAGATCCTCTCGTCTCTCATCCCTCGTCCCCCTCCCTCGTCCTCGCTCGCTCGCTTACGAGGAAGGCGAGCGGAGGCGAGGGCACGAGGCCACGAGGCCTCGCACTCGAGGCCCTCGTGGGCCCTCAGCCGCCGATCGAGCTGAGGCCACGATCGGCGGCTGGCGGCTGGCCGGCCGATGGCCGGCCGGTCGCTTGGCCGGTCGCCGCCCGTCCAACTGGCCGGTAGCGAGCTGGCCGGCGGCCAGCGAAGTGTTGGCCGCCGGCCAGCCCTCGCTGACACGAGGGGTGGTATGCAACCACCCCTCGCTTCAGCGAGGAGGGAGGGCCGAACCGGCCCTCCCGCTACAGTGGTGCAATACGTGGTCTCCAGAGCATACCTCGGACTCTGCTTTCGCCGGTAGTATTCGATGGTTCTTGATGGCTACACCGACAACGACTGGGCCTGGAGTCCAGATGGACGCACTCGCAATGGCTATGTGTTCCCGCTTCGTGGCACCATTGTGTCTTGTGTAGCGGGAAGCAGGGCTGCATTGCACATATCTTGTCGGAGGCGGCGTAAGTTGCTCTGGGTGCAGGGGCTGCTAAGGTGGTGTGGCTGCATTGCCTGTTCCTTGAGTTGGGTCCGTCACTGCCAGCCATTGTGCTTCACTTCGACAACCAGAGTGCTCTTGCCATTGTCGGGAACTCTGGTGTTTTTCATGCTTGCACGAAGAACATTGCGGTTGAGCATCATTTCGTACGAGATCTGGTAGAGCGATACTTAATCTCAGTCATATGGGTTGGTGATGACATGCTGCGTGCTGATTTCTTAACGAAGGTACTGGCTCGCGAGAAGTTTCTGGTGGCCATTCCTTCTGTCGGGCTTCGTCCCTTGCTTGAGAGTGGTTGAGTGCGAGGTGTCTCTATGTCTGTATCACAGCTGTTTCTATTCTCGTTGTTGCATTCGTTTCGGTGCTCCACGCGAATGGACATGCGTACCATCGGGTCATGGGGGAGTGTTTTCATTTGTGACGCTCCTTGTCGACCTGGACATTTTACTATGACCACTGAGCCGTGTCCATGCCTGTGCAGATCCCTGATGCGGACCCAGGTGGCGTCGATGCGTCGTCTTTTGATGGACCACCTACTCGGAGTTGATCAACGGCTGCCTTAGAGTCCTAGAGCTGTCTGGGACATTCTACAGTTTTTCTACAACCAGTACCATTTCATCAATGGACTGGCCGCAGGCCCGATTTCCATGTTTTGTATTGTGTGTCCACCGTTCAATGCCAAGTACATGCATGTGACCAGTCATAGCGTCCGGCTTGAGATCTTACCCGTTGAGGTTTAGTCGGCGTAGCGTTGTAACTTGTTAGCGCAGAGTTATAGCCAAAACAATGTATTTGGGCCGGTTTAAGGACAGACCTTGCATTGCGGCGTGCGACACCCGCCGTGCGCCACGCCAAGTATTTATGTTGTGGACCTGTCATTTGTTATCTTTCTGCTAATGCTATTGAAGCATTCTGACACTTTGACTTGTGTCTCCTAACCCGACTCTTGTCGTTGTGTGTACGATATTTGACTCTCGTCACTATCTGACTAGGCACTGACATCTAGTTAGCGACTGTGTTAGGAGGAAGCTTCCATGCATGTTTTTATTTCCCTTGTTAAATTGAATCGTTTAGTGCTCCGCAGCTCATCCTTGTGACCCACAAGCGTCGTGTCTAGCGCAAGAGGCGTAACATCCACAAAACTAAGATTTCAATGCTCCTTAGAGGGAATATGCCAAAAATTACCCACTGAATTACAAATTGGAAGATATGATAAGTAGGCTTGCAGTTGTTAAAACTACCAGATTTGGTGGATACACTTTGTTTCAATCTGCACTTTGAATCAATGTTCTATGTTGACACCATTTTGGACTCTAAGGATGAGTGGCATTGATTGTCACTGCTTACCTATCGAACCTCGGACATTGCCCATGTTGGTAGAGAGCGCATACAGGGGTGTGACCATATACCCATCGAATTCTCGATAGATTCGCCATATCCACAGACTACTCTTTAACAATGCCATTTCCAGCTGATTTGAACTTTAACAGTGCAAAATCCACCGATCGAAGAAAAACAACGACGTATGTATAAAAAAAAAGTGCGCGAACACCATGTCGTCGTTGTATGAAATGCAGCTTTGGATTGATGACGTCATCACGCCCCTTAAACAATCACAAACCCCACGTTTAAGGTGTTTGTGATTGTTCGAGGGAGGGGTTTGCGTGGGGTTTGCTTGAGGGGTCCAAGACACCCCACGCGTTGAAAGGGAATCTGTTGGGCCCCCCTACCGCGGGGCCCAGCAGATGCCCGCGCAAAAAACAAAACCCTCAACCCCGAATGTAATTCAGGGTTGGGTTTGAAGGTTTTTTTTCTCGCAAACCTACGGTTTTTTGTTTGCCATGAAGAAATATTGAAATGGGCGTTTTCGCTCAATCGCGATTGAGCGATGACCCTTTTTTATATTCTTTTTCGACGCGCAAACTCCCTATTACGATTTAGGGTTTTCTATGTTTTGCGCGGGCGGATAGGGGCTTTGCGGGTCGAAACATAAAATAAAGAAAGGGTCATCGCTCGATCGCGATCTCACTAAGTAGCGAGGTCGCAATCGAGCGACGGTCACATGAACCTCCTTGCCATGCTCAATCCGCGACAAATGTCGCTGATTGAACATGGCGAGGGAGTCGGATACGTCGTTCTTATTTTTTAAAGTTCTGGATATGGGGAAGATAAATTGCCGATCGTGGATTATGGATATCCTGGCCTTCTTGCCCGAACGCATATCGATTTTCCCGTTTTGTGACCTCAGCGGAGTTGGACGCTGTCTCTGCTGGTCGGCGGCAGTTTCAAGTCTTGATGCGGCACTGGCATCTCGTTCACGAGTTTTGAGGTCGGTTGCGAGCGCCTGCTGTGGACGGCGCCATTATTTGCGGAAGCAAAAGGCTCAGTCGAGAGTAAGATTCATTCGATCACCGATTTGCCTATCAAAGTTCTTGTCAGCCGGCCATTGTTTTGAACAGACGATTTTGGGAAGTGACATTTCCGTAAAGCGGATGGCGTTTGAAAACATACACCTGCGAATCCTGCGAATGTGGACATTCAGTGGCAGGCGCATCGGACCACTTATCAACTTTAGAGCGTGGAATGTCAACACACTCTTGGTGAAGCTAGGCCCTGATCCAGTGTCGCTGGAGTCCGAAACGGCAACTACAGCGGCATAATGTGTCCACAACACAACCTGCCGCCAAGAACGCCGCCGACCATAACGAAAGTAGAATCCCAAACTCATTTGCGTTCAACGTCCACCATTCCGCTCTTCTGCCGGGTGCGGCAACGCCGGTTCGATGTTGCAAAAGAGGGGTGTGAGGTTGACGCACCCCCATCCTCTACTCTGTCATTAAAACAAGTTGGAAATTTTCTTATGTCAAAAGCAATCATCAGTTGTAAAACATCAGAAACACCGGGCCCTCTCACAACAAAATCATTCTTTCTAGTTTTTTTTCATCTCTCAACTGTAAATCGGTCAATAACCGAACATTTATCACTTGTCGGCAAATGAAGCATGCACTCTCTTTACATAATCCTCAAAATCAATCAGTACATTCAACTCAATGAACCAAATAAGAGGCAACTTCTATGACAGCAACATCCCCAAAAAAAATCATTTTTCGACTGATTACAAAAACATTCCATCACAATTCCTACAAATCTGACCTGATCCAAACAACTTTGAGCACAATTTGCTGCACACTTAACACATGGCCAGTTCTAACTTACTGCATGTTTCATATACACCATACCCAACCATGAAAAATCTGCATCAAGGCAATAAATGGAAAGGACCATCCGGACATTCCTAACTACATCAGATTTCCCAGTTGAATCAAAGGAAACGTTTCCAAGAGTACACGACATCACGGTGGCCTATTCAGTATAAGACCATACACAAAACAATTAAATCAACATAATTACGTGTTATTTCTTCTACAAAGTGTCTCTAAAATATCTCAAATGATTCAAGTGAGAAGTTACACTATTTACTCTGAAAATTGAAAAAAAATCAAAAACATACCTCAACATAACTCGTGGTTATCATGAAGTTTTTTATGTACCCATAGTAGTACATACAAAACCTTGATGTGTACATGATTTTGATTAACAGTGATAGTCATAATCATTACCTCCGCATTTTCCCCAAATGAAGAGAATAACGCAACAAATTCAACACGCTTACGTTGATGACCAACTATGGCATTACAACAAATCATGAATTCAAGAGAAAATGAACAACAAGTATTCACACATGAATCCAAGCATAATTTACATTCTTCCATTTGATCCCTGATTGCAACAAGAATGGAAGGGAAATATCCTCATAGAATTCAACTAAGACAAAAAGGAGAAATGAGAAGTTTGCAACCAAAAGTGGAGAAAAAAGACGACGAGATGGTTGCTTATTCTTACAGAGAATTAAAAACATCGGAGTGAAAATAAATGAAATTTATAGTTTTTCATATGTGATACCACACCCCGGATGCTTGAAAAAAATAAAATAAAACAATTTAACAAACGTTTTAAGATGAGGTTTTTACGTGAACTCCTCATGTTTATCAAGACACTATAACTACTCACAGACTCTATTTTTCATAAACCATGTCATACAATCTGTTTTAATTTCAATGCATGAAAGGATTCAAGAAACTACAAAACATGTTTAATATTTATTCTGTAATGATATGTGTTCATTTTAAAATATTGTACTTAATACATAGTTAGATGTATACCAAGACACTAAGTTAAATTGCTTCACAAACCTTCCAGAATCAATAAAAAAATACGATTCTATGGACGAACTTCACCTTAACCTAAAACTTCAATTGTATTAGAATCTAATCAATGCAAGGGGACCTTAATGAATTCCGATCTTGAATATCCGTAGTCAAGATTTTGAAATCCCACAGTTATCATGGGCCATAACTATAGTTCAGTTTTTAAATAGAGTGCGTTTAACATTATTGATACAAGAAACACATTCTTGCTTAAAACATTTCCCTATCATTCAAGTTTTGTACAAACGCATTTGTTGTATAGAAGGAAATTTCAAATGTTGATGCATCACATTCACATTCACCAAAACAAAGCCTTTTTTATTAACAAGTGTCCTTATACATGTTTGCATGAAGAAAAAAGGTTTTCTTACTCATCTCCCTAACTCATTCCCTCCCATTGATCTACTCTCCCTTATTGTGTGTCCACATTATTTTCATTCATATGACATCTTTTTTCATCCCGTGTTCCTCGTAATGAAGAGAAGGCTGGGAAAAGGTTAAAGAAGAAAATACACTTGCTTCCGTTCTTGATAAGGGATCCATAGAAGATAACAGCTTGGTTTGTGGACGTCTATAAGTCAAACTCTGATAAGGAAAACAACACCACTGCTATACCTTTCAATGGTGGGAAAACAAGTTAAGAGAGGATCAGATGAGAGAAAGAAATGAAATTATGGAATCATAACCTTACTCAAGCCTTACCATACAAATTCTTAAAACTAAGAAACCTAATTGTTTCCTTTGGATAATTACCACTTGTAAATGAGCCAATCACATAACATTGTTTTCCTAACATAAGTTATCTCAAAACTTTGCCCATTGTTTTTTTCACACTCTCGTTAAGTTTTGTACACTACACGAGTCTAACTTAGAATTTATGTCGCATGTTCTCATCCTGAATTCACAATGTACGTTAAAACCATGGGTGTTACACACTCACCATTGAGTTTCCTGCACGTTTCATGTGTTTAGCACAAAGCATGCCTACCATGCATATGCCACAAACTAATGCTTTTGTCAAAACAACCTTCGTCACACATTGTTTGACTATTAAGTCGATAGGATTTTGCACTCATGCATGTCAATCTCACTTCTCAATTCCAACTTCATTTTTTCCTTCTCGAATCAATCTCACATCAAATCCTCACAATGCTCCTCTCTCTCTCTCTATCTATCTATCTATCTCTCTCTATCTTTCTATTTCTCTTTGAGATCTCACTGATCTAGCAAGCATTCAAAAGCTTTCCATCCGTAGCACACCTAAATCTTGTTGGTTCCTGTCAAAAAACCAAGATCACTTGCCCTTGGCACTCTCTCTTACCATTTTCGTTCCTCATCCTCACACTTTCAACCTCCTCAAGTGCTACGTCTCAATTCAACAATTATGTCAAGCCATCTATGACTCGACCCCTGTTGCTTCTTTCATTTGATTCCCCTTTGAAACCTTTATCCATTCCGTGAGGTTTTTCATAATCATTATTGCAACTATTTTCATTGACGACCGGTGTCATTGTTGCGTGTTGTGCACTTATGATGAATCACCCTCAAAGTGTACACTCATGTCCTAATGTACATGCTGACATCATTCTCAGCATTTGACTCAGTCTCTCCCTTCGTGGTCATCTGAAGGCCTCTCCACAATCTTAAATCCACCCTTATACCAACTTCTTTGGCTTCTATTGCTTGCCTGCATGCCTTTTTTATCATCGTCCCCTCATCATATCCTGCTCGCCATTATCCATTATGTTTGTCTTTGCACCTTTCCCTCTTCTTTGCCAAAGACCTTTGTTATGTACACCGTTATGCATTTACCATTTTAGATACATGCATGTGTATCTAAACCCTTACTTAACCTCACCCAAATGTCTTCCTCATCGCTTTTTGTACCTACAACACTTGATCCTTATGCTCCACCATCGTAAAACCTTTTACTCAATTCATGCACATTGTCTACCCGTATTCCACTTTGAGAATTTCCATGCCCTTAATGCCTTTAATGACCACAAGTTTTTTGATGCCCGTCCATCTACTACACATGACATCCGATTGTTTGGACTTTGATTTATTCCTCCCTTCAGCCCCTCCATGACAAGTTTGACCCACAAATACTACTGACACGCTTGCATGTTAGGACACCGTTGGTTTATGTAGGCTTTGATGACATAGCTTGTTGCATTGAACACATATATTGTGCTCAATCGTGCTTACTTTCCTACTCATTGTATGATGATGTAGGATAAGTGATTTTAGTATAAGACATGTACCGCCATGGGTGTGTTGAATGATGCAAGGCTCAATTCCTTGTCAATGACTATACTTTGATTACAAGCGTCAACCTGGCAACACCCACGCGCCTTTTGATCTATTCACGATGAGTTGTGATATCATCAACATTGAAACTCAGATCTTGTAGGAGATTTACCACATGGATGTGAACAATGCCTTTGTCCACGTCCACCTTCGGAAAGAGTTGTAACATGGTCCAACCTCTTGGCTTCTGTGATGAATGTAAGACAATTTTTTGTCTTTGATGTATGATTTAGACTCTTTAACTCCTATATTTTATAGAAAAGGGAAATTCATATCCAACCTCTTTCATGGTGGTTTCTACTCAAGTCATATAGACCCTTTCCTTTTTGTTGGAGGGACAACCGTCATGAACGCATTCATTGTGCTGTTTTTGTAAAACCAGCTAATCACTTCACCCTTCTTGTCTGTAATGTGCAAGAGAAACTGTCTCCTCAAGGAACTAGGTCACGCAACCATGTCCGTAATGATAGAGATTGAGTTTTTTCCTACCTTTCTCCTTGTCCATCAACAACGCTTTGTACGAACCCTTGCAAGTTGCTTCTCTTCAATCACTAACCTCTCCCATCCTCTCTCTGTGTCCTCCTTTCTTTGCCATGAGGCACTGCGCTTGCCCTTGTGATTTAAATTCCATATTCGCTTTAAAATCCATTTTTATATGCCTACATAGCTTGCTCGCACATCACGTCTAGACGTTTCTTTTGCGGTGAATATACTTGTTTGATATGCTCGTGACCTTCACGTGGATCAACTATATGGGGTCATGAACATTTCATGTTACATGCTCTGATTTTCTTATACGAGACTTAAGTTTCAAGGTAAGAGCAGGTAGCCACTTATTCGAGGCTTTATTTGTAGTAGCTATTTCCTCACTTCGGTTGTTGTGAGCCATGTTTGCTTTGTCTTCCTTCCCAAGGCCATTGATGTTTCATGTTTTAGTGAGAAAAAAGGTTGGATTTCTTGGAGCACAAGGGAGGTAGAGTACTTGCCAATGGATGGTTTTGTCACCAAGACTAATGGCTCCACTGTCTCCTTGGCATGCACCACTTTCCCACACCAACCGTGTTGCTTTACATGAAATGTGGGAGTGGATGGGCCATTATCAGAAATGTTCGTGTGCTTCAACCTCACACGAAGCATAGAAAGGGGGAGAACCAATATTTGCACGACATTGTTATGGGTGATGTCTCTTTCCGGTACATTTCACATAGGAGTAGGTACCTAAGATCCTCATGAAGCCCTTCCACTATTGATTTCCTTCTCAAGTATTTGTATGGGTTATGATCACACCCTTTTCCTTCTTGAAGGATGCTCATTATTCTTCACATTCTTGAAGTCTTCCCCATTTTTTCAACCTCTGCTCATTTAGCGCCATCTTGATTCTTCTATGTCCTTTTCCATATCACGTTTTTCCCTCCATGTACATTGTGTGGAGGTTGTCCTTACTCTAGCCCACAAAGTGAGTGTCGTTTTCCTCTAGATTATATCCACTCATCTGTGTTGCTTTCATCCTTTCCTTCCCTTTCTCTTGCAAATCCTTTTCTTTTCATTCAACATGTGTTTTGGGGCATTTAAGTGTAGGCCCTTCACCCTTTTGTTTTGGAGCCTTTTCTTCTGCGTGGTGCCCTTAGAAGGCTTGGAAAATCTGATGGTGCTTTAAGATGGGTGCTCCTAGATGGGTGAACTTTAAGGGGTGCTTTGCTTTGGTGATTCTTAAATATTTCTTCAAACAAGCTGCTCCCAAAAGAGTGTTGTTCGTAGGATGCAATGCGAGGGTACTTGTAGATGCTTTTTATTTGATGTTCAAGGGTGATGCTTCTTGCGATTTGCCTTTGGTTATGTGCATCACACTTGGGAGTGGTAAGGGCAGACTCGTAGAATAGTGCCACTAGGGAGGCATGACTAGGTGGGTGCTCATAGTGGTACTACTTTTGTCCAGGATCCTCTCGTTGTAGGACCTTACTCGCCTCCCATCTTTGGACAATGGTGGGCATGCCTCTTGTGTGCATCGCTTCTTTGGGGCTTGGCATGGCTTCTTAGGTAGTTGCTTTTGAAGGGTATGGAAAAATTACGAAGTGCCTTACTAGAAAAGTCCTTTAGTGCCGACCTTGAGCCTTATCCTTCTTCAGCCAAGAGCCACGTAGATTTGGCTTCACGGGTTTCTGCATGGTTTGGTTTTCACAGAGGGCTTGTGACATGATGTTCAAGCAAAGTTCTTGTTGAACCCACCATGGATTATGTTGTCATTCTTAACCAAAGAACCATATTTTGTCAATTAGATGTTTGCAATGCACACCTCGTGTAAGCATGAAGTGTTTTCCACTTGACAGATGTTCCCTCATAAGCTATCCGGCATGTTCATGAGCACACTCTGGTCAAGTGGTGTTGATTGCACCACCAATTGCAAATCAAAAGATCATGACAATGATGAGTTCTATTGTGAATGCTTCAAGAGAGCAAAAATTATCACATTGTTCATTCACATTTAATGTGAAACGTTAACTTGTTTTATAGTTATCATCAATGCACGGCTTTGTGTCATGTGCATTGCACAAAGCAAACTCTATTTCATGCATGCGCCACTAAATAGTTGTGTTATCAAGACACCCTTGCTGAGGACTATTAGATTTGTGGCCTTACAAGGGTGTGCTTTCCACGCATCTCTCCAGGACTTGTTCCAAGCGTTCGAGGAAATAAATCATATGTAGATGACCTAAAGCACAATGCATTACTTTGAGTGGCAACATACCCTTAATGTTATGATTCATAGAGGATCTGCCTCAATCATACAAATTATCTCTTGTGGGATTCCCCCTCATGTGAGGCATGGTGAAATGACCCAAATTCACACTCCACATTCAGTGGAAAAAAAATGGTATCCAATCACCCATGGATTTCAAAACAATCCTAAAACTGAATGCATTTGACCAGAGGCCACATATACATTTCCCGTGAAACATGAAATATTAGGAGTACGATGAAATAGTCTTTCATTTCTATACGATCACTGTTCAATTCTTAATACCATTCATTGTACTTAGTTTGAAAGGTTAAGTCATTGGTCATGTATACCTTATGCATGAGTTGTGTGATTAGATTTTGGAGAGGAGATAAATTCATTGATGTTAAGCTTTGTCGAATGTGGATGGGAAAACTTGCACATAGATTGGAGAGGAAAGGAATGTTCTTTGGCATCTAAAACAGTCATAGATGTTTTTAGATCACATGCAGAGGAACGTGAATAGTTCCTTGAATTAGCTGCAAGGATGTAATTTGGAGTGTGGACTTGTGGGCCAATAGGGCGCTCACCTTGGATGCCTTTAGACTAGGTCTAGAAAGCCTTATCTTGAGCCGAGCGCTTGTAAAGCTGTAAGATTCACTAAGAAAGGTGCACACCTTTGTAAGAATTGCATCTCAAAACATTCTCTTGTGGTTTTTTTGTCTAAATCTTGTAAAGATAGAATTAGGAGGCATGAAAAGTAATCTAAAAGTCATAAGTTGATGTCTAAAGGCATGCTAGTTTAGTCATGTGAGCCCCTTTGAATAGTCCCTCAACCTCTTATGAAAGTTTTTTCTTTGTGGTTTTGAGTAGTAACGTAACCCCCTTCATGGTTACATAACCATCCAAGCCAGCTGAAGAGTCATCAAGAAGATTTTCATGGAGATTCGATTGTATCAACGACTCCTAATTCTGACTCTATATTCATCTTGTTGAGCTTTGAAACATTTGAGATGAATGATTCTTGCTCCTTGGATGTAACATTGAATTTTAGAAGCTCATAATGAACCTTCCTTCGTTTCTTGCTCTCTATAATTTGATTTATTTCCAAAAGATTTGGTGAGTAGTATTTCGAGCCTTAACAAGGTTAGGAGGAGTGTTGAAAACATTAAAAATGACATGAAAAAGTTTGAGACAGTTTGATATCTAGTGGGACTTGAAGCTCTTCACGCCATGTAAATGAGAAAATGAGTGAGTCATGTTTGAATGTGTTGAGTGGTTATGCCATAAGTAGCTTTGTTAACAAGTCTGTAAGAAACTCTTACAAGAATATGCGACACCTTGAGGGTCAAATCGCTTCCATATCACCTTCTTCAACTGATCGTTTTTTAGAGAATGTATTGGTTTGAGAGGTTTTTATGAAGAAGTATGTTGGTGATCTTGCCTTTTCAATTGGTTGTAATATGCTGTAATGGTGTTTGTTACCACCCATGGAAGATTTGTTGCCGTTCACCTTTAGAAGCTAGTTTGGTATAGAACATTCCAATATTCTTTACTACTGCAAAGGACAAATGTTATGCCTATTCAGCATCATTAGGTAATTGTTTACTAGAATTCACTATATTTTTTGTTGCCGCCATGGACAAACATATTATCACTTCAGCTTCATAAAAAATATCAATATGAAGTTATAGTTGTGTGCACTACTGACATGGAAATATGTGTTATGTTTCCACTTTGTTGGTTTGTTTTAACCTTGTACGAAAGGGTATTTTATTGCCTTTTGTAGATTTGTTGCTTTTAAAGCTTCAATGACTAGATTTTTGTGCAACATTTCCAATTTTTGTTGTTGCCAGCATGGGCAAATGTTTTGCCATTAAGCTTTGTTAGCTGGTTTTTGTCAAATGTTACCATGGTATCCGTTACCAATGAGGGAACATCTATTACTATTCTACCGTAGTGAGCTACTTTGATGTCAACAATTATACCCGTGATTGTTCCCTTTATGGATATTATGAATTTATTTTAAAACGTGTGAGCTTGTGTTGCATGAAATCTTATGACAAAGCTTGGTTACCCTTGTGAGAGGATCTATTGCTAATCTATGTATATGTGCTAATGTTTTGCAAAATGTAGTAAATGTTGCCACTCTTGTGAGAGAATTTGCTGCTACTCTAGCCTTCTCTCATGACATGGTTTCAAATGGAGTGGCTGAATTCACTCGTAATTCCTACAATGTGGAAGTTTCATGCAATCCTAAACTCCATGCGAAAATTCCTGAGTCGCGATATAAAAAGCGAGTGGATTGCAAAGATTTCCTTTATTTGCCATTCTTCTGAAGAGGCCGAGCTTGTAATGAAGGCCTGTTGTGAAGGCATTTGAGGTGTGCAACCATGTCCACATTAGAGATGTCATTAGCCTTACCTTTAATTGTGTTGCACGTGTAGTGGAATAATGCTTGTTTTTTGTGATTATTATTGTGCTCAGATGTTATGCAATAGTCATAGAATGTGGATAATTGAACTTGCATATAAAATGAAATAGGCAAGGCATGAATATTGTTACTCTTTTAATATCTATAGATATTCCTAGATCACATGGATAAGAACATGACTTGTAGAGGTACACTTTGGTAGAATAAAAAGTAATGCAAAAGGCATAAGCTGATGTCCAAAAGCATGCTAGCTTGAGTGATGTGAGCCTCTTTATGTAGCCCTATGAGGGCATCCTTGGAGGCCTTTTCCCGAGAGACCGAGTTGGTGGCATATTCACTTATGTGGTTTTATTTTTATTCTAGGATAGCTGAAGTTCCATTTGGAAGATGAAGAATTACTTGGAGCTCAAAGATCACCAAGAAATTGTTAGAGGTTGTTGTAGTAAGTTTATCAACTACACTTCAGCTAAAAGCTAAAGGGTTATAGCATTGGAGGGCCTCTCAAGGTTCCTTAAGTGTTGGAAAGGCCATGATTTGAACCTTGCCTCCCTGAATTATTAAAGTCAATTTGCGGTTTCTTTGATGTTGATTCCATTAATCATTAAAAGGTGATTTAGCCGAAAAATGCCATTGAAACTAGGTAAATTACAAGATGTGAAATCACATTTCTACATGAAAATTAATTGCTTACAAAATCAGATATTCCTGGAAAACAAATCACCAAAAAACGTATTGTATACTTATGTTTATGATGAATTGTATACATTCCCTTACTAAGTTTTAAAAATATGTCTTCATTTGTAAAATCTATGATTGTGAATGCACCATTGATGAGTAGATATGCCTCACATGAACATGATTGTTCACCACTTGATTTCAAGATTTCTCAAATTAAAATTTCTGATGATAATTTTCAATAAGCAAATGCATGTCTGATGCATTTGGACTAAGTAAAGTTTTTTTGTGTATTGATGAAGTGCATTATGTTTGCATTTTGAATATACGATACATAATCTGAAGGATTTCCTCAATGAATGAATGCAAAAGTGAGAGATGATGTACTGTTTTTATATTTTTGTTCTAAGGTTTTCAACACAATGTTTAAATGAAACTGAAATGATAGATTTCAACACAATATACACACATGAATTGTTTTGTATGTAGTCACACCCTATTGTTTGGTTCGTGGTCTTTGAAGGAGAAGGAGAAATAGCTTGACATAAGTGGTCAAATGTTCATTTAAACATGATAAGTTTCTACATGCACATATTGTGCTTGAAGTTTGAATACAATTTCAGTGTTACATGCCATTTTGTGCAAAGCAAAAAGTTGAACCTCTTTATGGCATGTCATGTTGTTCAAAGTTAGAAGTTTGCACAAAGCACCATGTCTTAGTTTTTCTTTTGATAAGATATCATTTCATGTTTTTGCTGTTCCACATGTATTCCATTCGATTTTATATGGCTGGAATGAACCCAAGAGTTAAACATGGACTTGAAATTTTGTTGTTGGATGAATGCCAAGTCCAATTAAGGTGATGAATTCCTTGAATTCCCTTCAAAACTCAAGGGGATGTAGTGACATCATTTGAGTCTAATACATAGTGGTGAAACACCGATTATTAAATTCTTTATTGATTTCCATTCTCATTATTCTCATAAATTCAAAGATTTGTGCCCCACTTTCCTTAGATTAATAGTTTTAGTACAGAGTATCATTATGAACAAACCCTCTTTTTTCTTGTGAAAGCATTTTGTTTAGATTTGTTGGATTGTATCCTGTCAATGCCTTTTGATTGTACATTCTTAAGTATATGCAAGACATGGGTTACAAAAGTATGTCTTCACAGTAAATATGAATTAAAAAACATCGAAGGTAGTTGATGAAATTGTTATACATTCATTTGCACTTAATGGTAGGTGCATATGAATCATGTGTATAAGGATCATAACATGAAGTACAAACAATCGTGAGGACATATGTAAAGGAAAAAAATTCAATCGTTCGTATTTAATGAATGAATACAAAACAAATAGTTACGTTGTATGAAAGGAAATGATAAAAGGAAAATACTAAGATACCTTGTTTTTTAATACATAACTTTTCTCATCCCTTATTTTTGGAAACAATTTCCCCAAAATGCCATTAAATTCATTTTTTGGTTGCGACATACCTTAGATGGGTGAAATGTGATCCACATATGCCACCGATGATGGTTTTCTTCTATATGAGTACTTGGGGGTTGAGAACTTATGCATGATGTACTCCGTTGATGCTGGGTTTATGGTTTTGTTGCCATATAACCCTGGTTGCGGAACACAACTGTTATTAAACTCTTTGAAATGAAGCTTGTATAACATTGTGAACAAAACGAGGGCTGCTATCGGTTTTTCTTGCGTGGTTGGTTTGTTTATGAAGAAGTAACGCTTTGTGGAAAATCATATTCCACGTCAAGTTTAAGACAAACAATGATAATATTCAAAGAAAAGCACCACCTGAAAAAGGCCATGCTTGTAACAGGGTTCCATTTGTTTCCCTTCATGAAACAACCTTGTGGAGAAAAAATCATTGACAATAAATGGACAACATGCTTTTTGTTGATGTTTGTGGGGTGCTAGGTTCCTTGTTGTTGGGACTGTTGTGTTTGGAGAGCAACTAGTGATAGAGTAGAAAGCTAGATCTCGGAGAATGGTGAGATTGAATGATTGTAATTGATCACAACTATAGTACCTAAAAAAGTACTCTAAACAAATCTAAGCAAGAGACGAACTATGGTCTCTCACGCATAGAAACAACTCCTAGCCCACGGGTCGGCAATGTTTAGCAAGACAACATCTGTGAATTCGTGTGGGTCGTGGACGTGGTCTGGCCGCCTCTTCTTCGTAGTCAGGCCTTTAGGTAGACAGGGCCCTCCTCCCGCCTAGGCTATCAGACTGTTGTTAGGCCTATTGTGGTCTTGAGAAGAGTGTTTGCAAAGTCTTGGCATTGGATGATGGATGGAATTGGTGGAGGCTGCTATGGTAGACTCTAGGTGGAAAGCTTGATGATGATTGAGGTTTTTAGTGAAGACTGCCAGGCTGGCCACCTTTTACAACAGGCTGTCGTCGAGTTAACAACTCTCAACGATGAAAGAATCTTTCGGGTATAGATTCAAAGATTCTTAACCTAGGAATCTTCTTGTAGAGTGTAGCCCCTCTAGTAGATCTTGTTGCTTAGTCGTGCATGGCTTTGTTGATGTAGAGTGGTCCTCGCACCTGGCTTGGCTTGTGGTTGATGACTCGTGCATTCATGCTATGACGTAGTGCTATGTTGTGCATGTATGTGTTGATGTAGAGTAGTCCCCACTCTGGGCCTTGCATTCTACCACTGAGTCTCGATGATGTAGCAGGCTATGGAGGTTGGTCCACACTACCCAGGCAGGTGTAGCCCCACCCTGACCGGATCTAGCCCAAAAACTAGTACTACGTAGTCGCACTGCACAAATGTTGACTATTGTGGGTCACCGGGCATGCATAGCCATGTTGTGCATGTAGCACATAATATTTTACAACTCTAGGCTCCATCCCCCGCATGGAATTAGATGCTAGAATTAGATATGGCCTATACAAGAGGACAAAAAATTGTGCCGTTGAACACGAGGATTTTTTTTGGAGAATATTCCATAACTCCTTGTAGACGTTTACGACTCCAAAACTGGCTCTGCGAACTTGACTTGAAAAATAGTTTCAATAAGTTTCAGGTGTAACAATTCTATGAGGAGATGAAATAAAATAGAACGATGGAATGGGAAATCCAATCATTACGAAATATACTTAGGGGCACTTACACCTACGGCAAAAGAATTTGTGACTTATGAAAAGCTGAATTCTTGAAGCGGGGCTACCCGGTATAAAAATAACAAAACATTTCACACAAGATGCATTGTGAGACAACCAAAGATAAACGGGGCGGATGACAACTTTGCCAATTTGATATCTTCCTATTTCTATTTGCGTAAAACAAAAATGAATGTTCTGATTTTTTTGTGTGGATGTGGAGTCAAGAATATACAAAGAACGTTTAAGAAAACGTTTCAATGGCTTATGATTTACTTTAAGTTTCCTTTACTAAGGAATGATCATTCTTGAATGATTGTTTTCAGCGTCAATTTTACTTGAAAAGAGAGGTTTTTTTATTCATCTAACTAAAGCTTCAAAATGCTCAAGAATTGTTTTCATGAAATAAATAGTTTTTTTGGAGAGATTGAATACCTTATTTTCATAGAATTCTCAAGAATTGTTCGTTCATTTTGTGGTATTTGATGCAAAAAAATGAGTGATCCACTCTAATGGAAACGATGAAGAATATGAAAGATTATCATGAATGTAAAAGAGAAAGAATAAATCAATATATACAAGTGTTTCTAATTGATTTTTGTTATCACATCCTTGTACATCGTTGAATGTTTTTTGTCATGTTCGTGAATGCATGGGATAACGTGAGAATCTAACTAAGAAGAGCAATGCATTTGCTTTATTTGCATACTTTTGGGAGAAGATCGGGTTGTTTAATGTGTGGAGATAACTACAGACAATGAAATCATTGTGTTAGCAAAGTTTGATTTTTTTTCATGTTTGAGTGTTATTTTAATTTGAATGAAATATAGTTTCAGCACATTTTTTAAAACTTTATGGTAGGTTCATGGTTTTCTTTCCATCGTTTAAGTTTTTTTCTTGTTCTCTTTACACTATGAGTGAAAAGTAAATGTTTTTGTAAGGCTAAATGTAATATTAGTCTCAAAATTTTCCAGAATAGGGATTCAAAATGTCCATTTGTTTACATGGAGTAGTTTTGTGTAAAAAATGTCTCAACGTCTATAACAATGAATGATTTTTAATGGCCAGTTTAAACCAGCATCATCATATTTATGTGAAAAAGTGTTTTTTTTAATATCTCATAGATTGCCACAATATGGGGTAAGTTATGAGATGAGTTACATGAGATATAAAGTTAGTGAGCAGAGTTTCTTGTATAACCTTTGTTAAACCTAGCTGAGATCCTGCCTAATGGTTTGTATGGAATATGGCTTTTTCTTTAGGTTTATTTTTTTCGAGCCGTATGTTGGGTGAATTCTTAATGAATGATTGATAATACTCTATTTAGAAGTTAAAATTATTGTTTTTTTTAGTGTTGAAATTTGTAATCATAAGTGTACTTTACATCATGTTGTGTGTAATGGTTTTATTTGAGGTTTGATTTGGTCTTTTTTTTACCTTGTCTTATGTTTTTTGAAAATTTGAAGTTGTTGAGGCAGGCACCAACTCACTTGTGTATGATTTTTTAATTCACCACCATGAATTCCTTAGTATTTGGTAATGATATCTTTCTCCCATCTCAATCAGTTTTCAAAGGCCACCTTTTCTTGTCACCTTTGTTGAGCCGGAAGGTAGAGGTTTTGACTTGGCATGTGTGGCTTTGGCAGGATGAAATGATTTTAGAGTGTTTTGCATTTTGTAAGTTTGGCTTTGATGGTCACATTGAATAAACTGTTCAGAATACCACAAAGGTGGGATTTTTATAGATTTTGTCGCAAACATTTGTTTTGAATATTTTTAGGTTTTAGTATCTTAATGTCATCTTCCCTCTCCACTCTCATCTTTGTGCATGTGAATGATTTAAACTTGAATCTAACACAACTGGATTTAATTTTTATCGCTCAAAATACTTGTAATGCTGATCAAAGACAAGTTTTTGTGAAAAATTTGGAAGAAACAGATCACTTTTAAGAACATGAGATGCAAAGTAGGACGTGTCACATGGTTTTTGGTTTATGAAGGAGCATGGAATGGATCCAAAACCATGTATAGAGAATGTATAAGGACATGATTCAATGCCAAAAAATGGTTTAAATTTTTATTTAGAAAGAAAGGGATGGGAGAACATTTCCCCTTATCTTCCATTATGTTTGGGGCTTGGTGCAATATGTGTAGTATATTGATTGTATTGCAGACCCGTTGTAAAACAAAAAATTCGAGAAATGCGATGCAATGTCTTTGATTTTTTTCATCAACATCCTTGGACTTGGGAAAACTTGGTGAGCAGAATCAAATGTGGGTCTTTAGGTTGTTGTCATCGCACCAAATTGGCAAACCATTTGAAATTCTGCCACTATGAGTAAAAGTTTCCTATAGAGATGACAGTGATGGAGACGTCCATGTGAAAAATTACACCAATTGATTTTTTTATTGTTCTTGGAATTGTTGATCTTGTGACGTATTTGGAGAAGCAACGACCATGAGTGCTGCTCCTTGCACCTCCATTAGTTTTCTGCTCTAGCGATAGTTCAGTCGCCCCAAGAGGCATCGCGAATTTGTTTCCCTCGCTCGAGTGCTTGCAGCACTCCTTGACCTGTCGCGTATACCATGGTGGGCACTTCCTTGAGCTAGTTCATTCGTGTGTACCTATCTGTCGCTTGCACCTTTTGCACCGTCCCGTTCCCCTGCGAGACCGGATCAAGGTCTCAGCCTCCCGTTCCCGCTTTTTCTGACCCGCTACAGTCTACCGGCCGGCAGGAGGCCATAGTGACGATCGCCTCCTGGATGGAAGCGAGCTTTTCGCTGCGGCAAGGAAGCCGTGCCCCATGTCCCGTCGTGAAGCTCTGGAATGAATGAGGGGCCAGATCATGGCTGCCCCCGGCCACAAATGTGGACGTCCTTTCGGCCCAGGTGGGCGCGTCCAAGCGCTGACTACACGTGTGCGGCGTCCCACGTGTGCAGCACCGCGGCACATTCTGTACGTGGCCGGCATTGCGTTTGTACAGCTTCGAGGAGGTTGTCCGGCTTTGCTCTCTATTCCAAATGTTGTTTTTGTCTGGAAGGCCCCAGGTTAAATGATTCCATACGAGCTTGGTGACGTTCAATGCTCGCTGTTTCGCTCTCGCACATTGTTTTCCCATCCGCAGGTCAGCCGTGAACGGTAGGTGAAGCCTGGCAGGATATATCGAGACTTGAAATTTTTTGAAGAGATTGACGGCAATGGCGGAGTAATTTTGCAAGATTGTGCTTGTAATCTGCCCTGAAAATATGTAAATATGAACTGCTGCATCCTAGGAAACCAAAACGGTAACAGTGACACGCAGGAACACTGAAGTCGTGTTCTGAACTTGAACATTATCATCTTTCCCCTTCATTAAAGGGGTGACCTAAACACAGCATCCGCTTGGAAATCCCCTCGCCAACGACGTCGGAAGCTGGCGACCTTCGGATAACTTTTGCGACCGAGTATCGCCACATCTTTTGGCGATACGTCTTGTGGCTTGTTCCTAATTTCATGGTTTGGTCGGCCACTTCACATTCGAGATGAAATAGTTGAGAATGAAACAAGCAGCAATCTCTAGCCTCCCACAACCATGTCGCGCTAGGCCCAAAAAGACGAGGACAGACTGCAGGAGCCGACGTGGCTCTCCCGCGCGAAACGAGCAGATCCGACCTGTACCTGTTACTACCGCTAGGCAGTTCACGGCGAGCAATATATGCCACGCGTGCTCCAGACATCTGGGTACCGTCCTCCAACAGTGACCGCTGTTTTCTCCTTAGTAGTGCCTGTCTAATCGTTCGAAGTGTCTCACCTCTGCGACAGACTTCATTGCACGACGGCTCTTTCTCCCTTCCTGAGCTACTTGGGTGAGTCTGCCACGGCGCACAACCGTCCGCCGAAGGCTCATGCCCGGCTAAGTTGGCAAAACGGATCGTGGTTGTCTCGTCCCTACGGCGCGGTTGACACGCAACGAGTTCACGTCATGGCCGCCTTCCCTTGAGCAACGTTTGTGAGCCACCTCCAGAAAACCCGTCGCAGCTGAAGCCAACCAGAACTGTGTGCTGACTTGTCGACCGCCTCCTGTGTCGTCCCAACTCCGGAGACATCTGAACTTGGTGGTTGGTGCTTTAGAGTGGTGAGAGATAGAGAGAGAGAGTACGCAGCAGCGGCAGCAGCATTAGGGCTGATCTCCTGTGGCGGTCAGCCCCTGGATCGGGCTTCTCGTTGCGCATCCACACGGCATCCTGCTGCTCGAGGGCGCGGCTCAACTGATCCCTTGGGCCCGGGTACGGTGCACCCTGACACGCGGAGCAGCCATCGCATCCCCGTGACCCAAGCACAAACTGCTAGCGCATCAAAAGTCCGCCCACAATGTCGAACGCCACCGCCTCCCCTCCTCCCGTGTTAACGGTTAACTGCACGTACATGAAGGCAACGTCGGATGGCGCATGGACGGACAGCACGCTCAACTACGCGCTGCCGCTGCTCACCATCCAGCTGTGCCTCGTCGTCGGCTTCTCGCGCATCTTCGCGCTCATCCTGCGGCCCCTGAAGCAGCCCCGCGTCATCGCCGAGATCCTGGTGAGTGATCGTGAGACTGACGACACAGGTAGTGAATGTGGCGTGGCACGCCGACGGAGACACCCGTAGTCTGTGTGTGTGCGCTCTTCCGTCCCCCCCCCCCCCTCTCTCTTTTCCCCCCACTTTCCCCGCTCCAGCGTACTCGCATTGAAGAGTACGGGTTTGGCAAAAGTGTTCTGGCCCGACTGTGTCCAAACTACTTGGTTCGTTCGCTTTCCGCGGATTTCGAGAGGGTGTACGAAGACCTAGAGTGCTTTTTGATTCTGATATGTGGCATTAAGATCCCGGGTGTACTTGGTAGTGGGATTAGTTGAGTCGCGCCCAGAGGAGTGGGTGGGTGGGGAAATGGAGATTTGGGACGGGCGGTGGCCGGTGCCTGTGTTTGTGCCAGTCGACCCACGGGGGAGCTCAGTGGGTGCTAAGTCACCGAGCTTACCCCAACGTCAGGGGTCGACCCCGTACCCATACCAAGGGGGGAAAGGGAAGGGGGAGGGGGGGGGAGGGGTAGGGTCGCACGACCGGTTCCCGGCCGCTGAACTGGTTCCCCAGCGTCAAGGTTGCAGGTTGCTTGGCCGTAGCGCCTCGTGCCCTGTGAGACAAAGCTTGTACCTGATGTCCTCGCTCAGACCCATCCTGGGTTGGTGAGGTAGCGAGCCGGAGGAATGCAGCGGGCGTTCGCTGCGGCCTATTTTCTGCTTCTGCCTGCCACAAATCGTCTGGCCGTGTTGTATACCTCAGCGTGTGGATTCGGCGCTGGGGCCCGTCCGCTGCGCACACGGGCGCACACCCACTCCGGCTTGTGCGGCCGCCAACTCGTCCCTTTGCGCGCGCCCTCGCAGGACAAGGCGCGGTCGTGCCCTGACCTTCACGGCTGTGTGCACTGCGGCCAGTGTTCGTTCCCTCGCAGCAGTCTCGCTGCCCTTACACCAGAAAGCTGCTGGTAAAGGACACCGGACATTTTCCGCAAGCAATTGTCCGCTGGCCTTCAACAGCAACCATGCAGCAAGTAACTGGCCGCTCTGACACTGCTCTGCCTTGCTGCCGCTTGTGTCTGCCGCTGCGCCCCTCCGCCAATGTGCAGGGTGGTATCGTCCTCGGAAGGTCTTGCATGGGACAGATTCCGGGTTTCACGCAGGCCATCTTCCCTCCCAAGTCGCTCCCGGTGCTGACGACGGTGGCCAACCTCGGCCTCACCTACTACCTCTTCCTCGTGGGGCTCGAGCTGGACCTGCGCCTGATCGTGAAGGTCGGCAAGTCCGCGCTCTTCATCTCGCTCGTCGGCATCGTCGTGCCCTTTGGCCTCGGCATCGCGTCGTCTTTTGCCGCCTGGAACCTGCTCAACGTCGGGTCCGCGTTCGGGCCCTTCACGGTGTTCATGGGCGTGGCGATGGCCATCACCGCGTTCCCCGTCCTCGCCCGCATCCTCGCCGAGAGCAAGCTGCTGACCACGCAGGTGGGCCAGATGGCCATGTCGGTGGCGGCCGTGGATGACGTGATGGCGTGGGTGCTGCTCGCGCTGGCGGTGGCGCTGTCCACGCCGGGCGCCAACCCCGTCATCGTGGTCTGGATCCTCCTCTGCGGTCTCGCCTTTGTCGTTGTCATGTTTGTGGCGGTCGCGCCGCTCATGCGTCTGATGCTGCGCCGCGTGGTGGATAATGAGCCCATCCCCGAGTGGATCGTCGCCGTCACCCTCGTCGGCGTGCTCGTCTGCTCCCTCATCACCGACGTCATCGGCATCCACGGCATTTTCGGCGCGTTTGTGTTCGGCCTCATCCTGCCCAAGGATGGCCCCTTCTGCACGCTCCTCCTCGAGAAGATTGAGGACTTTGTGGGGGTGGTGCTGCTGCCGCTCTACTTTGCGTCGTCGGGCCTGCAGGTGTACTTCCAGTCCATCACGCCCACCAGCATCGGCATGTTCTTCCTCATCATCGCCACCGCCATTGCAGGCAAGCTGGGCGGCATCATGGGCGGCTGCCTCGCCATAGGCATGTCGTTCCGCACGTCGCTCACTATGGGAGTGCTCATGAACACCAAGGGTCTGGTGGAGCTCATCGTGCTCAACATCGGCCTCTCCAAGAAGGTAGGCCACGCGGCGCATGAGGCGCACCGGAGGCATGCCACGCACCGCACACTGCGCTGTCTGTCGTCCTCCATGTGGCTGTGTGTTGCCGAGATTAGCTTGCTTGGCGTTTTGAAAGGCTTGTGCTGGATTGTCTCTACTTCTTCCATGCCTTGCTTTCAGCAGCAACCAAACCCTCACTGACCTTCAATGCTTCCTCACCAGCTGTGCATGTTCCCCCCTGGTCTCCCCCCTCTCCTCCCCCTAGGTGTTACGGAGCTCTTACTGCTTCACCTTTTGCACAGACCTGCTGTCATGTTCAATTGGATATGGTGAGAAGCGGCACAAAGAGAAGTGCTTGGAAGGACATTTGAGAGTGGCGAGTCGGAGGACCGACCCCTTTCCATTCCCCCTCCCTCTTCTGTCAGCGACCGAATGCGACTGCATGGGCGACAGCAATGGTGTCCGAGGCGGCGGCGGCAGTGGCAAAGGTGGGAACAATGTCGTCGACAGCGAAGGCATCAGCAGTGGCAGCAGCAGTGGTGGCGGTGGTGACTGGGACTGGGACCGGGATTGGGTTCCGGGATGGGGACCTGGGCCCGGGACTGGGACTGTCATTGCTGAAGCCCAGCAGCTGTGGTCTGCCGGCTGATCTGTAACTCTTCCTCGTACACTTCTTGCTCCATGCACTGCCATCTGCCTACCTCCTCCACACGAACAGGTGATCAACGTGGAGCTGTACACGATCATGGTGATAATGGCGCTGGTCACAACGTTCATGACATCGCCGCTACTTTATCTCATCAAGGCGACGGACAAAAACGGCAATGCGTGCGCGAGCTTGCGGGACACGGGCAAGGCGAAGTCGAGGAGGGTGGAGCAGCTGAACAATGGCGGCGACGAGCTGCGCATGATGGTGTGCGTGCACGGCATGCACAACATCCCGGGCATGCTTAACTTCACAGAGGTGTCACGTGGCACGCGCAAGCGCCCGCTCAAGGTCTACCTCATGCACCTCATGGAGCTGTCGGAGCGACCCTCTGCCATCGTCATGGTGAGGACATTGGATCAGCCCATGCTTGCACTTCCTGCCTCAGCTCAGTCCCTCTCTCCCCTGTCCCCCTCCCTGCTAGCATGCCTCCTTCCCTTCCTCGTGCTGCCTCTCCCTCTTTCTCCAACCCCTATTGTCTCCCTCCCTCTCCCTGAATCCTCCCTTCCATCCCCTCCCCCCATCTCCCTCTCTTTCTCCCCTTCCATCACCCCCTCTCCCCCCTCTTTCCCTCTCTGCCGCTCTCCCTCTCCGCCCACCCCTCCCTTTGCTGGCAAGTATTGCGCCCCCTACTGACCTCCTCTTCCCCCCTTTCTTTCTACCTCCCTCACTACCGCAATTTCTACATCTCCTCCTCTCCCTCTCTCCCCTCTCCCTTTGTCCATCCCCTTCCCCTCCCTCCTTCCCTCTCCATCCCTCCCTCCCTCCCCTCCCTCTCTCCCTCCTCCCTCCCTCCCTCCTCTCCCTCCCCCTCCCCCAACC
>SZWC01013050.1:70169-82301 GCA_023375785.1 Penium margaritaceum
GCTGGAGGAGCAGCGTTGATGCCTTTCATGCCCTTCCCACGCCCGCTCCTAGCACCACCAGAGGTCCAGCTCCCCACGGAGCGACGACCCAAGGACTTCGAGACTTCCCCGCCTCGCTATGGCAGCAAGGCGGGGTTTGACTGTTGGGAGGTGCTGTTTCAGGTATGGGCAAACTCAGAGGGAGTCTGGCCCTACTACCACAGCCAGTACCAGACGGCTGATCCGCTCTAGTCCCAGACGGCAGCGCGTGCCATGCGTGGACTGTTGTACGCAGTTCCACAGGAGACAGTGGTAGACTTCCGCCCCTTCCTGGGCGCGCCTGGGACAGGAGCAGGCGCAGACCCGCGCCGCGGCTGGGAGCTGGTGCTGACCCTTTTTGCAGTAGAGACTCACGCGACCCGGTCAGCGCGCCTTCGCGAGTTCCACTCCCTTCATCAGGGATCCTCGGAGTCAGCAGCTTATTATTGGCGTCGGGCCATGCGCCTGTACACTCGTCTGGGTACCGGAGGCGGCTCTCAGCTCTGGGCGCTGGACACCATCATGCTGGGAGTGCGCCCCGAGCTCACTGACACCTTCTCCCGCCTCGACCAGGACGTCCTCGCGTCCATGTCCGACACCGTGCAGCTGTTGCCCTGGGCGCAGCGGTACTTCATCCAGGTCGGGACAGCTGACGAAGCAGCCCGCGCGCATCGGCAGGGCGCCATGGCCGCAACAGCAGTGGGAGCGACGTCCTCTACGCCTTCCACACCGTCGTCCACCTTCACTCCCACCAGCTCCACCTCTGCCTCTCCCGCTTCCTCCCCTGCTACTCCGATAGCCACTGCAGCAGCCGTGAAGGGGAAGAAGGGGAAGAAGAAGAGGGGACCGCAGCAGCCTTCCAGTGGCACCGGACGGGCGGTCCGCTGCCACAACTACGGCGGACCTCATCGCTACACTGAGTGTCAGTAGGAGCTGGACTGGGCGAGGATCACCCGCGGTCTTCGGGCAGCCCACGAGGAGCGGATCCGCACTGGAGCAGTAGCCCGTGCCGCAGCGACCTCGGGGGCAGCACCGGCGGCAGATCCTCTGCCATCCGGGGGGAGTACCATGCCGGACCCGAGGGACCAGACCATTGCGGAGCTACGTCGACTGCTGGCACTTCGCTCACAGGGAGGTGCGAGTGTGCTATCACAGCCGATTGGTCCACGGACTGACTGTCCATCTGTGTTTGTGGCACGTGGTCGCACTTGTGGGGGGGCTACGTCGCCTGGTGAGGATGAGTCTGACAGCACAGAGTGGTTGGATGAGTCGCATCGTCGTGCATTGTCCCGCTGTTCTGCCACATCTGCTGAGCGTCTAGCAGAGGACGCGGTTCGCGCCATGCGCGCTGAGTGCGGTCTCCCGGAGTCCTTCGCCTTCGAGGGCTTCGCCTACATGACGTGGGTCTGGAACTGCCTCCCTCATGGTCCCTTGCCGGACCACGTCACGCCGTATGAGCTGTGGTTCGGTCACCGTGCGGACCTCAGGCTTGCTCGCGTCTGGGGTTCCTTGGCCTGTGTCTTGTACACCGAAGACCAGCAGGGGTCCAAGGTCTCTCCGCGCGGCCGGATGTGTGCCTTCCTCGGATTCTCCTCGCACTCCAAAGCGTGGCGTTTCTGGGATGCGGGTCGCCACCGCATCGTTGAGTCGCGCGACGCACTGTTTTTTGAGGCACTGTCGTACCGCGACCTGTCTGCCATTCTCACCCAGGCAGCGTCTCACGTTCCCACCTGTGAGGCCTCCCGTCGGATGGGGGAGTCTACCCCACAGGGTGAGTCCGTCCGGGGTGCCTCCGGGGTGGGACCGTCGCTGGCCACCATTGACCCGGCCATCATTCACCCGGCCATCATTGTTGTCGGGCCTGTAGTCTCTACGCCTGCCCCACTTGCGCCCGCCACGACTGTCTTGCCTCTGCCTGCCGTGCCTGCCTCACCCGCGCCCACCGCGACTGCCTCGCCCGCGCCTGCCGCGACTGCCTCGCCCGCACCTGCAGCGCCTACTTCGTCCGCACCTGCAGCGCCTGCTTCACCCGCACCTGTAGCGCCTGCTTCGCCCGCACCTGCAGTGCCTGCTTTTCCTGCCGGGGCTGCACCTGCCGCCTCTTCGCCTGCGGCGCCTGCCCCACCCGCGCCCGCCGCGACTGTCTCGTTCGCGCCTGCCGCGACCGTCTCGTCCGTGCCTGCAGCGCCTGTTTCGCCCGCGCCTGCCGCGCCTGTCTCGCCCACGCCTGCAGCGTCTCCAGAGACAGCACCTGCCCTCCCTGTGCCAGAACCGTCGGTCAGCTCAGACTCGGGCTACTCCCGTGGACCAGGTGGGCGTCTCCGCCCACTGGCCTCACGAGCACCTTCAACTGCGGTTGCGCCACCCAGACGACGCACGCGCAGCGTGCACAGTGGTGACCCTGGCACAAAGGCTCTCGGCCTAAGTGTCCAAGGCACCTACACGGAGGTGCACCCTGCTTGTCCCATTGGGCACTAGCTGATCGCTGACGAGCACGAGGCTACACAGGCAGCTGCCTCTGACCTAGTTGCGGTCCGTCCGACCCATGATGCATGTGTCCTGGCCACCCGGAGCTCCCCTTTGACGGTCCCTGATCCAGACACGTTAAAGGAGGCTCTCTCAGGAGAGGATGCTGAGCAGTGGCGGGGCGCCTGTGAGGACGAGCTCAGGGCCATCCGGGAGCACGGAGTCTTTGAGCTGGTCGACCGTCCTGAGGGACGGAAGGTCGTGCAGGCCAAGTGGGTCTTCCGCAAGAAGGTGAAGCCTGACGGCTCACTGGACCGCTATAAGGTCCGCTTGACTGCCAAGGGATTCTCTCAGGTTGAGTGATCGACTTCAGTGACACCTTTGCCCCTGTTGGCCGCATGACCACAGCTCGCGCGCTGCTTGGTGTGGTCGCTCACCATGACTGGGAGCTACACCAGATGGATGTGAACAATGCGTTCCTCCACGGCACCTTGGAGGAGGAGATCTACATGGTCCAGCCACCTGGGTTTGAGGTCGAGGGCAACAAGGTCTGGCGCTTGCGCAAGGCCTTGTATGGCCTGAAGCAGTCGCCCCGGTGCTGGAACCGAGAGATCACTCGCACCCTCACTTAGGCCGAGTACGTCCAGAGTGATGCCGACCCGTCACTTTTCATCCGACGGACAGCCGAGCACCTCACTGCCATTCTGGTGTATGTGGACGATCTCCTGATTGCGTCTCCTTCACTGGAGGCCGTGAAGGAGGCCAACGCGGTCCTGCAGGCCGCCTACAGGATGAAGGACCTTGGTCCAGCGGCTGTTTTCCTCAGGATGGAGATTGTGCGTGATCGTCGTCGACGGAAACTCCTCCTCCATCAGGCACGATATGCACAGGTTGTGGGGGAGCGGTTTGCTGACCTCCTTGGCGCTGTTCCCGCCGCCTCGTCACCCATCACTACCGACGGGCAGGACGCCCTGAAGGTGACAGACCCAGCCGATCTGGGCGAGACTGTGGACGTGACCCTGTACTTGCGCATCATTGGCTCACTGATGTACTTGGCCACGACCACGCGTCCCGACATTGCGTTTGCTGTCAACCTACTCGCACAGTTCAGTCAGTCCCCTCGGGCTCGCACTCTGCACGCAACTTTGTGAGTCGTCCGGTACGTGGTCTCCACACCGTATCACGGTCTCTGCTTTCGGAGACAGTGCTCGGTTGTGGTAGATGGCTACACCGACAGCGACTGGGCATGGAGTCCTGATGGACGCAGCCGCACGGGTTACGTGTTCCTGCTTGGTGGCACCGCTGTGTCTTGGCGCAGCGGTAAGCAGGGGTGCATTGCTCGCAGCTCCTCAGAGGCTGAGTATGTTGCTCTGGGCGCTGGCGCCGCTGAGGCGGTGTGGCTGCAACGGTTGTTCCAGTGCTTGGGTCAGTCCGTGCCTACCATCATCCTCCGATGCGACAACCAGAATGCTCTCGCGATTGCTGAGAACTCTGGTGTGTTCCACGCACGCACGAAGCACATCGCTGTCGAGTATCATTTCGTGCACGATCTGGTGGAGCGGCAGTTGATCTCCATCGTCTGGGTGGGCACAGACTTGCAGCGCGCTGACTTCCTGACCAAGGCACTGGCACGTGGGAAGTTCCTCGGGGCTGTTCGTTCCGTCGGATTGCGACCCCTGTCCGAGAGTGGGTGATTGTCCGGGTCCCTGTTGAGCACTCTGTGTTGCACCGGCACGCGTTCTGCACGTGTATGGACATGCGTACCATCGGGTCATGGGGGAGTGTTGTGATGTTGTCAGTCATACACAGTTGTACAGTTGGTTGTGACCACTCGGCCGTGTCCATGCTCGTGCAGATCCTTGAGGCGGACCCAGCTGGAGACAGAGTTCCCTGAGGTGATGCTCCACCCGCTGGAGGCAGCCTGGCAGCCTACCCAGTGTACCAGAGGGCTCCCACAGCCCACGGACTACGTTTGGAGGTCTTCAGGATTTTCTCGGTGGACAGCCCTGCCAGGCTNGTCGTGCATCCGTAGGATCAGACGGCGCTCCGTTTGGACGCTTGTGCGCAGAATTATGGCCAAAACAGTGGTTTTGGGCCGGTTCAGGTTTGACAGGCACCGCCGTGTGCGCCACCCGCCGTGAGCCACGGCGGCTATTTATGTTGTGGACCTGTCATTTGTTATTTCTCTCTGCATTAACCTCAGTTGAAGCTTGAGATACAAGTGCACGTGTCTCTCCCTACCCTTGCTGTCCCTTGCATGACCTGTGTGTCAACCAGCCAGACCCGTGCTGTCAGGCTAGCAAGCAGAAAGGCTAGGAAGCTTCCTGGAATTTTCTCACGACCACTGTCCCAGAGCCCGAGATGCCACCGGGACTCTTTGCTGTGTTTTCTACGTCTTGCAGGCGTCTTTCGGCGGACGGGCCATCAGGCCTATTTGCATGTTTTTACATTGTATGTCCTCTGGCTGTCGATGGATGCATGCATGTGACCAGTCGTGGCATCCGTCTTTTGATTCGGCACGTCTAGGTTNGTCGTGCATCCGTAGGATCAGACGGCGCTCCGTTTGGACGCTTGTGCGCAGAATTATGGCCAAAACAGTGGTTTTGGGCCGGTTCAGGTTTGACAGGCACCGCCGTGTGCGCCACCCGCCGTGAGCCACGGCGGCTATTTATGTTGTGGACCTGTCATTTGTTATTTCTCTCTGCATTAACCTCAGTTGAAGCTTGAGATACAAGTGCACGTGTCTCTCCCTACCCTTGCTGTCCCTTGCATGACCTGTGTGTCAACCAGCCAGACCCGTGCTGTCAGGCTAGCAAGCAGAAAGGCTAGGAAGCTTCCTGGAATTTTCTCACGACCACTGTCCCAGAGCCCGAGATGCCACCGGGACTCTTTGCTGTGTTTTCTACGTCTTGCAGGCGTCTTTCGGCGGACGGGCCATCAGGCCTATTTGCATGTTTTTACATTGTATGTCCTCTGGCTGTCGATGGATGCATGCATGTGACCAGTCGTGGCATCCGTCTTTTGATTCGGCACGTCTAGGTTCAGACGGCGTAGCATTCTGACATGTGTGCGCAGAGTTACGGCCAAAACAATTGTTTTGAACCGGTTTTTAGGACAGTTTTTGGACTGCCGCGTGCGACACCCGCCGTGCGCCGTGGCAGGTATTTATGCCATGGACCTGTCATTTGTCATCTCTCTCTGCATATGCTATATTGAAGCATTCTGACACTGTGCCTTGTGTCTCCTAGCCAAACCCTTGCCGTTGTGTGTACGATCTATGACTGTCGTCACCGTCTGATCAGGCACTGACGCCCGGTCAGCGGCTGTGTTGCTAGGAAGCTTCTACGCACTAACTCATGGTATCAGAGCCTTGAGACAGTTCTCACTGAGCTGCGCAGCTGAGACGCAGCAGAGCAGCAGCAGTGAGAGTCACCGCTGTAGCAGAGTTCCTGGGGTCTGTTGGAGACGGCCGGTCGCCGTCAACGCACTCCGCCCACCACGTGAGATTGCAGCTACTGAGGCAGCAGCAACGGCGTGTACCGCCACGCAGAGGTGCGTGGTGGCTATAGTGCGTGCAGCCACCCTCTGCTGCTGCTGCAGCAGAGCAGCAGCAGCAGAGGCGGCGGCAGCAGCGGCCGCAGCAGCAGCGCGGTAGCATCGTCGGCAGCAATAGCGCAGCAGCGGCAGCGGTGGCAGCAGCACAGCAGCAGCAGCGGCAGTCGCGGCGGCCACCGTAGAGCAGCAGCGGTAGCAGCAGCAGCAGTAGCGCAGCAGCAGCAGTGAGCGGCGGCGGTCGCCAGCAGCAGCTGCAGCGTGCAGCAGCAGCTGCAGCGCGGAGCAGCAGCAGCAGCAGCGCAGCCGCTGCTGCCACCGCTGCACACGCAGCTACGCAGCTGCTGCTGCAGCTGACAGCACAGCTGCAGCAGCAGCTGGGCGGAAGCTGCTGCGCAGCTTCCGTGGAGCTGCCGCGCGCCACCGCGAAGCGGCTCCACACTCGCGCAGAACCGTGACAAAAAAAAGGAGGGGACGAGCTGACATCAGCATTGTTGATTGCTGAAATCATCAGGTCGTGCTGACGTCAGCAACTACTTGTTGACGTCAGCATTACACTTAGCCAAATTTTCACCCGGATAGTCAAACGTTGCCAGCGTTTCAAATTCTCGAGAAACGCAGACAGTTTTGAAATCCGACAAACTTGACCTGTCATCCCATTGTGAGCGGCGACATGAGTTCGCCCGACGACAAGGACAAGGGGCCAGGTGATCCCTCCTCCTCTTCTTCAGGGGTATTGAGCCCTCGCTCGCAGGCCATTGCGGACCTGCGCAGCCAGCATGACGAGCTGCGTCGTCTGCAGCGAGAGCAGACTGACGCGATCCGCACGCTGATTGAGCTTCTGCGTGCTCAGTCCACGGCTCCTTCGCGGATTTCTGAGGGAGCTGCCGGCGTTGCGGCCTCTACCCAGCACTCGGCCCAGGTGCCCGTGACAGGTGCTCCGCCTGCTTCACCTCCTGTCGTGGTTTCTCCACCACCTACTGACCTACTTGATGACAAGCCATTCATGCCCGGCTTCGAGAATGACTCCCAGGAGCAGGAGATTCGTCTTTTGCAGGAGCGCCTCCATCAGCTGCAGACGGGTACCCGACCTCCACCCGTGTCCCCGATACGACCGTCCCCTGACTTCCCCGGTGATCACCCTCTCCTAGGAGTTTTTCCCGTCTCTCGCCCTCCTCAGCCTGCGGTTGCTCTCGCCACAGAGCGGCAACCAATGGACTTTGAGGCACCACCTCCACGGTACATCAGCGAGGATGGCTTCGACTGATGGGAGATCCTGTTTCAGGTATGGGCCACCTTCGAGGGAGTATGACCTTACTACCACAGCCCATACCAGTCTACAGACCCAACACAGGTGCGGACAACAGCCCGGGCCATGCGCGGACTTCTCTATGCCATGCCACGCGAGACTGTCGTCGACTTCCGCCCCTTCCTCGGCAAGGCTGGCACAGGCACCGGAGCCGATCCTCATGGAGGCTGGGATCTGGCGTTGTCTCTACTGGCCGCAGAGACGCACGCCACGCGTGCGTCACACATTCGTGCTTTCCACTCGCTCCGTCAGGATCCAGCGGAGCCTGCGGCGGATTACTGGCGACACGCCATGCGTATCTACACGCGTCTGGGGACCTCAGGGGGCACACAGCTGTGGGCGCTTCGGACGATGATGCTCGGAGTGCGCCTGGAGTACACCGACATCTTCACACGGTACAGCGACGATGCCCTTGAGCCCTTCTCAGCCACTCTGCAGCTGCTCCCTTGGGCGCATCAGCTTTTCCTCCACATGACATCAGCCCGCGAGGTAGCAATAGCGCATCAGGAGACTTCCCTCGCTGCAATAGTCATCGCATCACCACCATCTTCCCTCGTGCAGTCGCCCTCATCCACCTCCATCACTACCTCATCTTCCTCTTCTTCGACCCCGTCTACACCCACGCAGACACAGGGCGTTGCAGCAATTGCCCAGGGGAAGAAGAAGAGTAGGAGGCGTGGATTGGGTCAGCAGCAGCTGTCATCCAGTAGTAGCAGTGGCCGTTCCGTGCACTGCTATAACTGTGGAGGCGCCCAACGCTACACCGAGTACCAGCAGCCGCTTGACTGGGCGCGCATCACTCCTGGGCTTCAGGATGCCCATGCTTCTGGCACTGCGTCCGGCACGTCGCCCACACACTCCTCTGGACGCGCGGCGACCACGACTGCAGCGATTCCTGCATCCTCACCAGCGAGCAACAGTGATCCAGACCCACGCGACCGCACCATCGCTGAGCTTTTTCATCTTCTGGCGCTTCGCTTTCAGGGAGGTGTGAGTGTCTTGTCATCGTCGAGTGGGTCACAGACTGCTTGTTCGTTCGTCCTCGTGACTCGTGATGACACGTGTGGGGGAGCACAGTCCGCGTGTAATGATGATGGGCCTAACTGCACTGACTAGATTCATGAGTCTCACCTTCGTGATGTACGTCGTTCCTTCCCACTGACGGCTCAGCGTCCCTCTGATGCCGAGTGTTCCAATGCTCTTTGTATAGTGACGTCCACCAGTCGTGACTCCGGTGGCACTTGGATCATCAATTTCGGTGCCACCCACCACATGACGTGTCGTCGTAGTGACTTTGTGGTACTTGGTCCTGTCATGACTGTCCGTTCTGTCCGTACAGGCTCTGGTTAGTCCTTGCCGGTCCACGGAGTTGGGGTTGTATGCTTTGATGGTCCGTATGGCCCCCTTGTATCTCTCTAACGTGCTGTTTGTGCCTGATCTTGAGCTCAGTCTGCTATCTGTGCGTGCATGCACTCTGATGGGTCTCTCTGTTGAGCATACCGCTGATTCAGCGACTGTGATTGCTCTTGACACCCGTAGCATTGTCTTGCGTGCTTCAGTTATAGATGATTTGTATCGCATTACTCGGCCCTCCTCACCTTGCTCTCCCTCCTCCTCTGGTCGCGTTTTTGTCACTGGTGTTCTATCCCCGGAACACCAGCGGTTGCTTCACCGTCGTCTGTGTCACGTGGGCTCCGACACTGTGTCGAAGCTCATTCGGACACAGCCTGCTCTCGGTCTTGATGTGGCTTCTTTCGAGAAGCCACCCAAGACCGACTATCTTTTTTGCACCCAAGGGAAGATGCACCGGTGCACTTACCCTGATTCGCGTTCCCGAGCACTAAGGCCCCTCGAGTTGGTCCACTCGGACCTGCTCGGTCCTCTCCCGGTCGAGTCCCTGTCCGAGAGGGGCCGGTATGTTCTGACGCTGACCGATGACTTCACCCGGATGTGGTGGGTCTACAGTCTGCGTCAGAAGAGCGACGCCACTCTCGCAGTTCGGCTCTGGCTCGTGATAGCTGAGCGTCAGTCTCGCCACACGCTTCATGCTTTTTGCTCGGATCGCGGCGGCGAGTTCCTCGGTGAGATGGACTCCTTCTTTGCTGTGCACGGAATTTTTCACCAGGTCTCCGCTCCTGCTACCCCACAGCAGAACGGTGTATCTGAGCGCTGGAACCGCACCATGGAGGATGCGGTTCGCGCCATGCGGTCTGAGTGCGGTCTCCCAGAGTCCGCCTTCGAGGGCTTCGCCTACATGACTTGGGTCTAGAACCGCCTCCCGCATGGTCCGCTTCTGGATCATGTTACACCGTACGAGCTCTGGTTTGGCCACCGTGCTGATCTTCGTCTCGCTCGTGTTTGGGGTTCCCTGGCCTCCGTGTGGTACACCGAGGACCAGCAGGGATCCAAGGTCTCCCCCCGGGGTCACTTGTGTGCCTTCATCGGCATCTCCCCGCGGTCGAAGGCCTGGCGCTTTTAGGACCCCACTCACCGTCGTGTCATTGAGTCCCGTGACGCACTGTTTTTTGAGTCACTCACATACCGTGATCTGACTTCGATCACAACCCTCTCTGCTACTCATGTCCCTTCCTGTGCAAGTCCCCGACGGATGGGGGAGACTTCTTCGCTAGCGACCATTTTTCGTCAGGCTGATGTGTCCGCTCGAGTCCCCTTTCGGTCTCCAGCACTTGATGATCCGGCTATCATTGCCGTTGGTCCAGAGATCCCGCCTGTTCAGCCTGTTTCACACCCCACAGGTACCGTTGCTCTCACGCCTCCTCCTGCACCATCACCTGTGTCCACTGGCATCCCTGCTCCGGCGTCTGACCTAGTCCAGCCCACTCCTGTCCCTACGTCGGCTGACACTCCTGTCTCAGTGTCCGGGCCAGCCTTGCCTGCTGTCACACCCAACTTTGTGTCCCCCACACACGCATCTCCTCGCACGACATCTCCGGCTGCCTCTTCTCAGCCCTCACCAGCTATGGTCGTACCTGTCCCTATGGTCGTTCCTGTTCCTGAGCTTGAGGTGCGCCCCTCGACCTCCGGTTACTCCCGTGAGCCCGGTGGCCGCCTTCGACCACTGGATTCTGGAGCTCGGCTTCGGGTCCTGGACCCAGGCATTCCTCTCGTAGCATCGCGAGCGGTGATCCAGGCACAAAGGCCTTAGGCATTAGTGTCCGCATTGAGCTTTCAGAGGTACACCCAGCGTACCCCATAGGGCACGACCTGGTCACTCGCGAGTTCCATATCGCCTGTGACGCAGCAGCTGATCTCGTGGCCGTCAGGCCTGACACTGAGGCGTGTGCACTTGCCACGCAGCGTTCCCCCTCTATGGCGCCTGACCCGGGCACATTGAGGGAGGCTTTCTCATTGCAGGATGCTGATGCCTGGCAAGCTGCTTGTGAGGATGAGCTTCGCGCTATCCGAGAGCACAGAGTCTACAAGCTTGTTGACCTTCCCCCTGGGAGGAAGGCAATTCAGGTTAAGTGGGTCTTTCGCAAGAAGGTGAAGCCGGATGGCTCACTGGAACGCTACAAGGCCCGCTTGGTTGTCAAGGGGTACTCTCAGATTGAGGGAGTTGATTACACTGACACCTTTGCCCCTGTCGGCCGGATGACCTCAGCTCGAGCTCTATTCGGTGTAGTGGCTCAGCATGATTGGGAACTAGACCAGATGGATGTGAACAACGCATTCCTCCATGGCTCTCTGGATGAGGAGATCTACGTGGCTAAGCCACCAAGCTTTGAGGACGGTGACAAGGCCTGGTACTTGCGCAAGTCCTTGTACGGCCTCAAGCAGTCTCCACGGTGTTGGAACCGGGAGATCACTGGCACCTTGACTCGCGCAGGATACGTACAGAGCGAGGCAGACCCCTTGCTCTTCATCCTACCGACACTCGAGCGGTTCACCACCATCCTGGTCTATGTTGATGACCTTCTAATTGCGTCTCTGTCCCTGGAGGCCATGAAGGAGGCCAAGGCTGTCCTGCAGATTGCGTACAGGATGAAGGACCTCGGTCATGCATCGGTGTTTCTTGGTATGGAGATCGTGTGAGATAGCAGACATCAGACACTGTTGTTGCATCAGGCCCGATACGCACGAGTCGTGGGGGAGTGTTTGAGCGATCTGCTTGGTGCAGTGCCCACCGCTTCCACACCCCTCACACCTGATGGGCAGGATGCTCTGAAGGTGGATGACCCTACACAGCTGAGGGAGACAGTGGACGTGACCTTGTACCTCCGTCTCATCGGATCTCTGATGTACATGGCCACTACCACACGTCTTGACATCGCGTTCGTCGTCAACTTCCTCGCTCAGTTCTCGCAGGCTCCATGTGCGAGAGCTCTTCACGCGGCTGTGCGAGTGGTACAGTACGTGGTCTCCACGCCGTATCTTGGACTCTGCTTTCGTCGGCAGTGTTTGGTGGTCCTTGACGACTACAATGACAGTGACTGGGCTTGGAGCCCTGATGGGCGGAGTCATACTGGCTACGTGTTTCTGCTCGGTGGTACCGCTTTGTCTTGGCGAAGCAGGAAGCAGGGCTGCGTTGCCCGTAGCTCGTCTGAGGCACAGTATGTGGCTTTGGGCGCACGAGCTGCTTAGGCAGTATGGCTGCAGCGCTTGTTTCTTGAGCTTGGACAGTCAGTACCCGCCATTGTAATGCGTTGCGACAACCTGAGTGCTCTCGCCATCGCGGAGAACTCTGGTGTTTTTCATGCTCGCACAAAGCACATTGCGGTTGAGCATCACTTCGTTCGTGATCTGGTGGAGCGACGCGTGATCTCCAT
>SZWC01013051.1:21984-47006 GCA_023375785.1 Penium margaritaceum
TCTCTCTCTCTCTCTCTCTCTCTCTCTCTCTCTCCCCCCCCCTCTCATCCTCACCTCGTCCATTTTGCCATGAGGAGACCACACGATAACGGAGCAGGCAAAGTTTGACCTATTCCTAAATGGCCGTGCTAGCCCCCATGTCAGATTCGTTTTTCTTTATGATGATGAGAAGGAGTGGGAGATCGTGCACGCATTTGCGATGGGTGTGTATAAGGCGCACAAGCAAAACTCTTCCCTTTGGGATTGTGATACACGTGAGAGCAGGCCGCCTTGCGCGACAAAGCTCGCACCGATGGACAATGCATCGAAGCGCGCAAAAAACACGACTTCTGAGCCGCCCAAGCGATTCTGCCATAAAGACGAGGATAACCAATCTCGCTCTACCATCATCTACAGGCACTGCCATGAGGTTGGTCACATTGGATGTGATTGCCCGTAGCATGACCATCAGGGACTGCAGCATAGGCATCGACTTCAACAGCATCACCATGGGAAAGGCCAGAGCCATGGAGGAGGCATAAACCATTCCAATCGTGCTGTCCAAAACCGTTTATAGAAGTTCAACCAGCACATGGCCAAGGCTAGACGTTTGCGGGCATGCAATGCTTGAGCCTTCACGGTGGCTAATGTGGATATGGACGCACACGTGATAGACATCAAATCATTGGAGGAGGGCCTAGAGGCCATGATCATCACCCTGAGGATGGCCATGAGTAGGCGTTTCACCACCCCTTGTAGCCACCACTAGTGGGCAGCTATCTTGAGTTGATGTGGGTCTTGGAGAGGATGAGGGTAGGAAGTTCTTTGTATGCCCCTCATGAATGCTAAATCCCTCAACCTTTACCTCTCATGCCCACTCTCATATGTGACAAAGGAAAATGTCGAGAATTGCACGTGTCTAGTAGTATCAATGATTGGAGGGTGTACAATATGACTCACACTGCCTGAATATACGACCACAACGCGTATGACGGTTCGTGACTTCATGGACCCCTTTAATGTGGTCTTAAGGAATTCCTGGCTGGTCAACCACAATGCACTCATATGTTTTGACACAAAACACTACGAATACATAGCGCAAGAAGGATCATCACCCTCTCCCCAATGACCCTAAATTCAATAGCTTAAGGCTCCAGCCTAAGCAAGCTCCACAGCCCTTCAAATAAAGAGATGTCTGAGGCAAGGTTGTCGATGTTTCTTAACAACCCCCAAGAAACGTGACGATCAACCAAAGGGTGATTTGCCCGGGGGAGTGAGAAAATCATTTCTGAGTTCTCCAATGTGTTTGGGCCTCTGCTGGACGGGTTGTCACCTAGGCGTGCAGTTGGACACACAATCCCACTGAAACAAGGAGCAGTACATTCCTTTTGATCATTCTACCATTTGAGTCCAGCAAAAGAGCAAGAAGCGGAAGCTCACGTCAAGGAGTATTTTTGAAGGGTTGGATCGAGCCAAGCTCTTCTTCCTTCGGAGCGCCTATCCTCTTTGTGAAAAAAAATGTGGCAGCCTTAGTATGAGCGTGGACTGCGAGGCATTCAATATATAAAACTCACTATAAGAAACCGGTACCCGCTCCCGTGCATCAATGAACTGTTTGACCAGCTTCAAGGAGCTGAATTATTCACGTCTCTTTATCTACGGTAGGGCTAACATAAAATCCAGTCCACGGAGGATGATGTACCAAAAACGACAATGAGCAATCATCTCGGACACTACCAGATCATTGTCCAATGCTTTGTACTAGCAAACACACCTGCAAAATTCCAAACATTGATGAACATCTTTCGTGAACACCTTGACAAGTCAGTCCTTGAGTATCTTGATGACATCCTCATCTTTTCTGAGAAACACGAGGAACATGAGCAACACTTTAAAAAAGTGCTCAAAATCCTTTGAACTAACCGCAAAGAAAAACAAGTATAAATCTTCTCAGCCCAAGCTGGAGTATCTTAGTCATATCATTAGTGACAAAGGGATCCATATAGACCCATGAAAGGTGGATAGTAATGCAAGATACCTCTGCTCCTTCTTGGATGTTGCAAATGACTTCATCTACCTTGGTATGTCCTCTCATTGCATTGATCTGGAGAGAAGTACATGGTTTTGGTCAACAATGTGCACTGAAGCATTTGACACAGTGAGGACCATGTTGGTCTTAGCACCAGCTCTAGCACTCCCCAATCCAACAAAACCTTTGGAATTTTGGTGAGATGCGTTGGTCACAAGGGTGGGAGCCATGCTTATGCAAGATGATATCATTGTGGCCTACAAGAACCAGACACTCTTAGACGTAGAGACCAGGTACACAACTAGGGATTAGGAGATCCTGACACTGGTGAATGTCTTCAAGACATGGTGTTATTACCTTGAGGGGACAGCAGAGCACACAAAATCATGCCATTGGTATACCGATTGCTACTTCCTCCAACTATGAAGATGCATGAAGTGTTTCATGTGAGATTGCTGGTTGTATACACAGCAAAGGAAATATTTCGGCCACCACTAGCGGTCCTTGCTCTAGATGGCCAATACAAGGTTCTTTCCTTAGTCCAGCACCAATAGCGTACACTCTGGTTGCGGGTTGTTAACCCGCAACCAGAGTGTACCAGGGAATATCTCGTTCATTGGGCCAGCTGTGGACATGAACACAACTTGTGAGAGCCCGAACCTCGGCTGCCCACGAGGGTAGTCAACGAGTACTGGTGTGAGGAGATAACTCGCACAGATTGATGCGTGGAAAGATGTACCATTTGAAAGCTGGAGTAGTGAATGGCATTCGTGCTCGGCGGCATTCAGGGACAGCGCCCATAGGAGGTTGGGGATGCCCACTATGGTTGTCACGTGGATACTCCAACCTAAGGGGTGGAGTCCGCTAGCCGCATTGGCCAACAAGTTGCAGCTTAGGTCAAAGTGCCATTAAAATGTTCATGTTTAGTTTGAGAATACCGTGAAGTACCATGGCTTGCCATTGCGCATCATCTCCGATCAAGACATAACATTTGCTGGTAAGCTCTGGCCAAGAATGCAAGATTATTTTGTCAATGAGTCCCAAACATTGACATCATTTCACCCTTAAACAAGAAGACACACAAAATGGATGAATTACATTATGGAATAAATATCCTACATGTGCGGGTATCCTACCATGAATGAGTGGGACATATTCCTCGCATTGGTAGATTTTACAATAAAAAACTCGGTGAACGAGTCCATTTAGTTCACACAGCTTCTGTTGAGCAGTGGTTGGCATCCAATGCTGCCTTTTTTATTGGCGAAGAGTGATAGTACACACGGACAGGTTCCTTTTGATTAAGCCTTTGCCGAGTGCATAAACTCCTTCTTACAGGAGGCAAAGGGTCATCTTCAAGCGGCTTAGCAAGAACAAAAGGCATATGCAGACAAAGTTTGTCGTGAGGTCTTGTTTGACATCAATGACAAAAAAATGCTTAACACTAAGAACCTTTGCTTTAAATTGCAAGGGGTGCAATCACTTCTACAAAAGTGGATTCGAGTATTTTCCATCATTGCACGCAACGAGCCAGTAGCATACTGATTGTTGTTTCTGCCAAGTATGGGGATACATGATGTCTTTCATGTGAGTATGATGGTTCCATACACGGCAAAATAAGTCGCTCAGCCACCACTGGTAGTTCTTACTACCAACAGCCAACAGAAGATCCTTCGCCTACTCTAGTACCAAGAGTGTGTGCTCTTGTTGCAGGCTGTTAGGGAATACCTCATTCAGTGGGCCACTTGGACATAACTGAAGGAGAGCAAATCTTGGTATTCCACGAAGGTGGTCAATGAGTACTAGCGCAAGCTGGCATCTCGCAATGATTGAGGTGTGGAATGAGGCACAAAATGAACGCAACAATAGTGAACGACATTCTCGTCAGGCGGTTTTCATGGACAAGAACCATAGGAGGTTGGGGCCGTCCAACGTGGTTGTCGTATGGATGGTTTAGCCAAAAGGGGAGTGGCCGCTAGCCTTGTTGACTGACAAGTTGCAGCTTTGGTCCAACTGCCATGTACGTGTTTATGTTGAGTTGGCAATTGAAATGAGGAATCTTCTTTCACAACAGTGATGAATCATTATCTAGAATTCCTACTTAATGCTTATGAACCAAGAGAGTCAATAATAGGTTGATAGGAATACAGCGAGGGACGAGGGGCGGTTGGACACCACCCTTCGCAACAGCTAGGGGTGGCTGGCAACCAGCCCTTTGCTAGCTACCGGCTAGCTAGGTACCAGCCAGCAGGAGAGCCACCGGCCAGCCAGGTGACCGGGCGGTAGTCGACCGGCTACATGCTCGCCGCTGATGGAGCTGGTTACTTGATTGAAGTCAAGAGGTGGTGAGGTCTCGAGGGTTGAGGCGTATGGCCGCGTGTCCTCGCCCTCACTCGCCCTCCTTGCTCGTGAGATCAGGTGAGGATAAGGCATAGAGGTGATCAAGAGTGAGGTGTAGGCAAGAAAAGTCGATGCCAAATTGTCGATCGTGTCTTGCACAATTTCACGCCGACGTTTAAAAAACAGAACTAGAGTTTGTTATAAAGAACGGCAAGTTATTGAAGCAGAAAATCTGTGCAAACTTATGATTTCAAGGAAATAGCCCCCTTGTTTTGGACCTCTAAAAGGAGGACAAGGTAAAAAAATAAATGGCCATCTAGAGAATTAAAGTATTCCACTCTCCTTGCACTAGTCATTGATGACGATTGCCTCCAAGAGTGACATAGAGGGGGATACCTCTTCAGCAAGATCTGGACACTATTTGGCAAACTACGATGATGAGTTCCATGTAGGAGCTGAGAGACGACTTGTTACATAAGACTAAGATACCAAACACACATATTGAAAATCCCAAATGACATCAATAAACTAATATGAGGTCTGAGTTGGTACCTGCCATTGGCATAGAGTGTGTCAATTACTATGATTAAAAGGGAGGAAATTGCTATGTCCTTGTGTACATGAATATCTAAGCTCAATGCAAGGGTAATCTTGTCGTTGCATTTGTAGCTCAACATCCGTAGCAATATGGGATTTTTCTCCAACTCATTGCAGGAATTTTTTCCAACTGCCTCAATTGATTGTGTTCCATCATGGGAGTTTAAAACAACTTGGCACTTGCCCAAAACAGATGAAAATAATGTAAAACCCTCGTCGGAATTTTAAGTTAACTTCATGGGCATGTCAAATGCATTGTATAATGGTAGAAAAATGTGGAATACAATCTTGGTGTTGCATCCCCAGTAGTGGCTTTGTAGACCTTGTGAAGTGTATTCTTTGGGAAGTGTGGGATGTAGAGCCCTCGATGGTCAAGATGCACTCCAGAATTTTACACGATTGATCGCATACAAGGAATTGTGGAATACAATCTCGTACTTCTTGAGTGTATATCAACCTTCCAGGGCTTTGTAGACCTCATGATGACAATGGTAAATAAGAGTAAGTACACACGGTGAAAACAACACAAACAACCAAATAGTTATATTCAGGAGGGATAACATTTTGTGATCCGAGAAAATCCTTGGACTGCAACGACGACAAGCATGAGAGGCTACCTAAGAAACGATGTTGGAGAAGCAACGCTAACAACCGCTTATGTGCGAGACCCGTTGGGCTTGGCAAGTTCATTGCCACTATCAATGCCTATTAGGATGACATTGTGAGCAACAATAGGAGATGTGAGAAGGTATGTGCCAATCGACGATGACCTATACCAAAAGATGTAAATGTTGGAGAGAATTTACAACTATGTACTCAAATGGCTTTGATTTATGTTGGATTATTCTCATAATTTGTGGCCACACATTAGTAATCACCAAAAGAAATACCCAACATTCAAATTCTAGATCCATCCAAACCTATCCATGTCACTTCTTCCGCCAAACCAAAAGGAACTGAAGATTTGGAAGTGGCAAATGAGTTTGAAGGTATGCGTCACCATTTTTGTGATCAATGTTGAGAAGAAATAGATTGACCTTGTGGAGTGTGTTTTGAGGGGCACAAGTTTATAGTCATGATCTGTTCTACCGCACATCCAACAGTAGTAGCAGCCTGCTAGAGCCAAATAAATGGCCCACGACCATGGTCTTGCACTGTCAATGGTGGACCTACCACCTCTTGAGGATGTCGATTTGATGTGGCAAGACTTAGGTGTGACAGATTCGACCTGATGTTTTTGTCAAGTAATCCTTAAAGCTTACGTTTGATGGCAATAGATAACAACAAATTAAATATAGGTGAAATTTAAAAAATGCTCGTAGTATCTACAAACATTTATAGCATGGACTAGAATGCTCGGATCTTGTTATCAACAACTTAGGATCCCAAATACACAACTTACACCAAGATGGTGGGAGGAACTTGCTTTTGGAATTCTCAATTGTTCAGAGATTAAAACCATTCAAAAATGTCATAAATGCCCATGCTATGCTTTGTAGAAGCCTGGAAATTTTGAGGCGATTGATGAGAATAGAGGTAACACAAAAAAGAAGGACAAAGGTAGCAAAGCTAGCTGGAGGGAAATACATGATGCAAGACAAGATAAGATGACACATCTCATGCATATGAAAAAACACCAACCAGTCACCTAAGAGAACGGCTCACAAAGCCTAAGGTTATGGTACTTAATATGCCAATCTTTCAAGAGGGATACAACCAACCTGCAATACTAGGAGGTCACAACCAAGGGGTTGCATACGTCACAGAGTAGTTTTGGCATTGTTGTGTAGATTCCCTTTACACCACTTTGTTGCTATTGAAAAGGATTGGAAGTTTTACCCAAGGGTATTTGAAGGACACACTAGGGATATCACAAGGAAACATAATTGGGCGTATACCGCAAATTTGTTGACTTTGTAAACCACATTACCTGAAAACTGGTGAGCTATGCGAGAAGGTTAATCGGCAATTTTTCGCAACGAGTGGCCACAAAATCATCCTTGTGAAAAGAAAATGCATGTCCACAATTTGCATGATGACAGGGGTAGTGGAACAGTTTGTGTATTTGAAATTTTCCACTCACCAAGCAAGCCACAATGCAATTAAGGTTATATAAATGTGGTGAAATAGCATCAATGGAAGCGTGGGATAAAGTTGAAGTAGTAGCTCCACGACAAAGACCACCAATGCAGCCGACATCTATGGACGTGGCTAAGATTAACTGACAACTTAGAGACTTGGATTTGCTCGTCCATGTGGTACTTTGCGTGGAGAGCGGGATGTTAGTAGATGTGCCATCATCCTTGCTGATCTCATTGATAACTATCACAGTAAAGTCCACGCTGGTGGCTGAGGAGTCTGCATCACATGTTGAGGAGATCTATGGAGTTCTTATTGAAAAAATTACTAGAAAACTAACTGTTCAGCGGGATTTCAATGTATAGATCAAACTGAAGCTAGGTAGCTAACTGACAATTCATGTGGGATTATTACATGAGATAGAATTTTCCAGGGGATTCAAAGCTCCTCGATGGAAAATCTTCCCAAGCAAGGATGGGTTTGTTCATCCACGTCACCCTTTGTTGCACATGTACTCCCCGTGGGAATCAAAACCTGTACGATGCAGATTTAGGTGGAATACCGAGAGTTGTACAACATAGCCATTAACAGATGATATCCTCATCGTTGTGCCAAAAAGTACATTGATCAGCTCAAAGGAGCTCAAACCTTCAATGGAAAATACTGACTCAAACCTTCATCGGTTACAATGAGATCCATACATCATAAGGGGACATCTTGAAGTCATCAATATGGACCTATATTGATGCCTCTACCTTTCATCAGCAACACAAGTCAAGATGAACCCTTGGAATGACTGGAACCTATGCTGGTTCTGACCATGCCATGCTCACACATCTCCAAATACTTGATAAGAGGTTGGCCCACTACACAGGGAGAGTAGGACATGATCCTCATGGCACTCGACCACATTTTCAAGAAGGCATGTCATGTAACAAATGTTTTCATATACGGCGTTATTCAACAACATGGAATCCCCCACTCTATGGCAAGTGATGAAGATGGGAGGTTCGCAAGTTGGTCTGCACGACAACTCATGAATTGCTACGGAAGTTTGATTACGTTCTTAATAAACTTTGGTTCACACGGAAACGGTTATAACCGAGTGAACAAATCAGACACTCTAACTACTTATATGGACATTGTGTTAAATTCATGGGACTAACTTGGCAGTGAAGCTACCAACTTCTAGGCTTTCATGAAACACTGCAACATGCACAACTATCAAAAAGTGACATTGAAAGTTGCGTGTGACAAAGTTCTGATTTGATCGGTTATCTGGTAGAGTTTCATGAACATCCCAACGGTCCGCAACCAATGATGAAAACTCCAAGATTTGTAGGAAAAATGGCAAAACATTCTGAAAATACTCAATCAGTCATGAAACATATAGCCATCAGTCATGGGTAGATTTCAAACATCAATTTGGTGACTGTGTCCTACTCTACCATGCAGAAGTTATGGGGGAATGTTTGTAAGTGAACCTTTAAAGACGGGGCGCATCCATGATTGAAGAAACACGGACACCGTTCTTTCCCATTTTGTGTTGGTTGAACAACATGTTCATCCATTTGGTTGTCAACCTTCTCCAACATCACGGAGACATATGCAAGAACTGTTGCTAATGAGAGGTACCCCCGCCACCACCTATCTAAATGGAAAATGATACAATGTTCATGTTTGAAGGCAACTTAAGGAAATAAAAACACAGAAAAGTGACAATCATTCCCTCGAGTGGCAGGACAATTGCGCAATGCAGAACAGTTGAGATTCCCATTACAACCTATGCGATACTTTTCATACAATCGAGGACCATTCCTATGAAACGTAGCACGGACGTCACAACTAGGAGGGGGGAAGTGTTGCGTCCCTAATGTACACAAGTACTGCATGCGGCTTGTTTTGTTCTTCCATTTCTAGCCGATTACGCATCAAAATCCAGGTTTTCATGACAATACGTCAAAGGTAGATTGGCTGATTTAACCAAACACAAACATTCCAATCAACACGTTTTTGACAAATTTCACCACACTCTTCTATGGTAAAGTTTAAGCAACATATCGGCGGTCGACATCCAATGGAAATCATTCTAAAGCACCGGGGAAAAAAATCACTAAACACTAAAAAAACAATCATCAATGAAGTGAGAAGTCGACAAACGTCAACCAGACACCGAGTTCCATATCAGTGATCGGATCCTACTCAGCAGCACCCATGGTCAGGTGCAGGTACAAGACTGTGCTAAAAAAGAAAACATCAGCGGTTTGGGCCATTTGTGATAAAGGAGATCAAGACCCCTTTCACCAAAACACTCCTACTATAAGACAGCATGGCTAACCACCCAGTGTTCCTCATTAGCCAACTGAAACTCTATCCGGACCCCAGGGAGCACTTCCTTGGCAGAGATGTGCTCCCGCTCCTTTCAAAGCAGACAGGGGCACGGAGTGCACTATAAAAAACATCTTGTAGCCATTATTGATATATGTCTGAAAACGCGCCAGGAAGTTATCACCAAATGGGGAGAAGTGTTACATGTCTGACGTACACAAGTCCCTAAACTCGGTGTGTGAGTATTCAAGTTAGTATGTTTTGAGCCAAACGCATGTGAACCTCACAATTGTTACGCCGACCGGCTGAGGTCATTTGGGCCTCACCTCTAGTGTTCTGTTCCAGAAGGTTGTGACAAGTTTTACCATTTTCTAGAAAGATCGGCAGAACTATTATGGAATTTATCCATGTTTTATACCCTTTATCAAGTTATTGACAGTGCTTAGACTTTCGTAGAAGCGCACCTCTATAATATGAAAAACGCCCTACTTCTCAACAGAGTTTCTCAACACAGCCATTCACAACGCATTGTCGCACACGTCACTTGACTGGAGCACTGAAGACCTCAAGTATGTCTCATTCTGTTTTCCGCTACGGCACATACGTGCTCGATTATTCCGATGCTTTTGATCAAAGTGGTCTTGCTACTTTTACAAGTTATCCATCTTTCCTACTCCTCAAAGCATGTTCTACTCCGCACCTCATCCCTATGAACTACCCAATTTTTGTTGAGTGTAGCATTGGAGGCGGGATTCGAGCAATGTGGGTGGTCGTGTTGTGAGAGGCCGCTTCGAAAATGTTCACCAAGAATTCAGTTCATTTCAAAAACATTTATGCATGTTTTTCATAATGGTTGGTTGTTGTTGAGAAGTTGACCGAAGATATTTGAAATGTCATACGTTATGCAATAGTTCTGTCAACACTTTTGGAAAGTGGTCAAACATTTCAGAACCTTCTAGAATGGAACACTGAAGGTCGGGGCAGTTGGCCAAAATTCCATCAGCCAAACGACGTAGAAGCTTGGAGGTCAACGCGCGGTGGGTCACGAATCTAAGGAAAAAAATCCACATGCATTGAATTTTAGGACTCATGTGAATCATACATGTAACACTCCCCCCCCCCTCGCCGCAACATCCCTGTGGCAGCTATTCTAGCTGAAATTGTCGCCAGTGCCATCTACAATAGCTGGCAGCATAAACAATCGCATGATCGACGTCCCATAAAATATAAGATGGTTCCTTGCTGTTGTGTGAAGCGTCGTAGCCCTTCCACTTCACTAGACATTCCGTCACTTTTCCACACCTGTAATGTTCCAAAATATCAACAACCGCATGCTCCGCACCCTTGTCTGCTTTTACTGGTGGTGGTGGGGACACCTCTCACTAGGGAAGTTCTCACTGGAGTACTCGCACATTTTGGGACAGTTGATGTGAAACACCAGTTGGATAGCCATGTTGTCTTGTAGCAGGAGATTTTGGAGGACATGTCTTTGCATTTCCTTGATTGCGAACAGCCAGGTCGAGTTAGGTTTGATCCTGACACACTCTTGTCCTTGTAAAAAAAATTCGTTGAGCTCAATAGGATATGATCATCAATATGGAATTCCTTATCTGTCCAATGCTTGTCACCAACTTGATTCATGGTTTTCCGAGAATGAGCGAGTATCGAGTGTGTCTTGTCCCAGATTTTTTGCGAGCATTGCCGTTTTAAATCGATTGCTGGAATGCTTCTCGAGCTCTAAAAATCGCTCGGGGTTGAGGGGATTTTGCTAACAACCACTTAGAAAGAAATTTTGCATGTTGTGGCACAGGCCAGAAAGTCGGCAGCAGCTCGCAGCAGCAACGGCATCAGCAGCACCTAGCAGCAATAGCAGCGCAGTAGCAGCAACGGAAGCAGCAGTAGCATAGCAGTGGCATTGTAGCTACTCTAGTGACAGCAGCAACAGCTGAACAACTGTGCAAAACCTGCACAGTTGGACCTGCGGAGTCAACAGGATGAGATACGTTGCCTACAACAACAACAGACCAACGCCATCTGCACGCTCGCTGATCTTCTTCAGAGTCAGTCCACGACCCCACAGCGAACCTCTGGGGGATTCGGCGGTGTCACACCTTCTACACGGCAACCAACATCTACACCAAGGAGAGCGGTAGGACAGGACCCGCCACTTCTTGATCCTTTGGAGGAGGACCCTGACATGCCAGGCATGGAGGATGACAGTCCCGAGAGGGAGATTTGCGTACTTCAGGAGCATCTCTGCCAGCTACAGATGCGTTCCGGTTCCCTCTTCCCACAGATCCGATCCTCGCGTGAGCCCTACCTCAGTGACTTTCCTTGTCCCGGTGTCTTCTCCATCCTTTGTCTTTCCCATCCTGTGGTTGCTCTCCCTACGGAGCGGCAACCTAAGGACTTTGAGATATCGCCCCCACGATATGCCAGCGAGGACGACTTTGACTACTGGGAGACCCTCTTCCAGGTCTGGGCCACTTCAGTGGGGGTCTGGCCCTACTACCATAGTCAGTACCAGGTTACGGACCGTGCTCAGGTGTTGATAGCGGCTTGGGCAATGCATGGACTCTTTTACACTATGCCTTGCGAGACTGTTGTGGAATTCTGCCCCTTCCTTGGACAGGCCGGCAGAGGTGCGGGTACTGACCCATGTCGGGGTTGGGAGCTGGCATTGTCCTTGCTTGCTACAAAGATGCACGCCACCCGCGTTGCTCACATTCGCGGCTTCCACTCCCTTCGTCAGGGACATGCTGAGCCCGCAGCTAGAGGCGCGCCATGTGCACCTACACGCGCCTTACGACCTTAAGAGGTACACAGCTATGGGCGCTTCGGACACTCATGTTAGGATTCCGTCTTGAGCATGTTGACATCTTCTCGAGGTACAGCGACGCCGCGCTCGAGCCCTTCTCCACCTCCCTTCAACTTCTTGTTTGGGGGTATCAGCTTTTCCTCCAGGTGACTTCCGCCCGAGAGGCAGCCATCGCCCATCAGGAGAGTTCACTTACTGCATTGGTGATCACATCACCACCGACGCCTCTCTCGCAGTTCCCTTCTCCATCCTCTGACACGCCCTCCTCTTCCTCTTCCATCTCGGCTACCCCGACACAGACGTGGGTGTGGCAATAGCAACACAGGGAAAGAAGGGTAAAAAGAAGCGTGGCTCAGGCCAGCAGCAGTCACAGCAACAGCAGTCATCAGGCGGTAGTAGTACACGTACTGTTCATTGCTACAATTATGGAGGCACTCACTACTACACCGAGTACCACTAGCCGCTTGACTGGGCGCGTATCACTTGCGGTCTTCAAGCTGCACATGCACAGCAGTCTGCGTTAAGCAACACAGCCTCTAGTCGCGTGGTGACCACGACGGTAGTAGTTCCCGATTCCTCCCTGGCGGGTAGCGGAGACCCCTATCCCTGTGACCACACCATCGCTGAGCTCCGTCAGCTCATGGCACTTTGCTCTCAGGGAGGTGCGAGTGTGTCGTCACAGTTGGGTGGTTCACAGACTGTCTATTTGTCTCCTCTCGTACCTCGTGATGACTCGTGTGGAGGAGCACAGCTGGCATATGATGATGATGGGCCTGACAATACAGATTAGATTTCTGAGTCTCACTTGTGTGCCCTTTGTCATTCTCCCTCCTCTGTTGCCGAGTGCCCGTCTGCAGCCAAGAGTTCCATTACCAGTTGCAGAGTGAGGTATTGCGATCGTGATTTGGGTGGTTTGGATCATTGATTCCGGTGCCACTCACCACATGACCTATTGTCGCAGTGATTTTGTTGTCCTCGGTCCCTTGGCGTCTGCTCGTTCCGTTGGTTAAGGCTCTGGTCAGTCCTTGCCAGTTCAGGGTGTTTGGGTTGTGTTCTTTGATGGTCTGTCTGGCCCCTTGTATCTTTCCCATGTGCTTCTTGTACCTGGCCTTGAGCCTAGCTTGCTCTCTCTGCGTGCCTGCACTCTCATGGGACTCTTTGTGGAGTACATTGTACACTTAGCGACATCAACTGCTCTTGATACTCGCACTGTTGTTCTTCATGCCTCTGATGTGGATGATCTGCATTGTGTTCCTTGGATCTCCTCTTCTCCTTGCTCCCCTTCCCCTCCTGCTCGTGTGTTTGTCATTGGTGTCATGTCTGCTAAGCACCAACGCTTGCTCCATCGACGTTTGTATCATGTGGGCTCCAGCACTGTGTCGAAGCTCATTAGGACACAGCCCGTACTCAGTCTTGACACGGCCTCTTTCTAGAAGCCGCCCAAGACCGATTGTCTATTCTACACTTAGGGTAAGATGCATTGATACACCTATCCTGACTCCCGTTCTTGAGCCCTTCGTCCTCTCGAGCTGGTCCATTCAGACCTTCGCGGTCCTCTCCTTGTCGAGTCTTTGTCCGATCCGGGCCGATACGTCCTGACCCTGACCGATGACTTCACCTGGATGCGGTGGGTCTATAGCCTGCGCCGGAAGAGTGATGCCGCTATAGCGATTTGTCTCTAGCTAGTGATGGCTGAGCGTCTGTCTCACCACTCGCTGCATACCTTCCGCTTGGACCGTGGCGGCGCGTTTCTTGGCGAGGTGGACAGTTTCTTAGCCGAGCACAGGTTTTTTCACCAATTCCCTGCTCTTTTCACTCATCAGCAGAACAGTATCTCTGAGCGTTGGAACTGCACCATGGAGGATGCGGTTTGTACTATGCGGTTTGAGTGCGGTCTCCCGGAATCCATTGCATGACGTGGGTCTGGAACTGCCTCCCGCACGGTCCTCTTCCGGACCATATTACCCCGTACAAGCTCTGCTTTGGCCACCGTGCTGATCTGTGTCTTGCTCATGTCTAGGGCTCAATGGCTTCTGTGTGGTACACCGAGGATCAGTAGGGGTCCAAGGTCTCTCCGCGGGGTCACTTGTATGCCTTTGTCGACATCTTCCCGCGGTCAAAGGCCTAGCAATTTTGGGACCCCGCCCATCCTCACATTGTTGAGTCTTGCGACACGCTCATCTTTGATTCTCTCACCTACCGCGACCTGACCTCGATTGTGTCCATGTCTATCACACACGTTCCTACATTTGAGGTTTCTTGACGGATGGGGGGGTCTAAGACTACAAGCACCTCTCGTCTGGCTGATGTGTCTGTTTGAGCCCCCTTCACTTCTCAATCTCCGGCTCGTGATGACCCGGCAATCATCGCTGTTGGCCCTGAGACCTCTCCCGCCCAACCTGTCTCCTCTCCCGCACCCTCTCACCCCATAGACACCCATGATGTTGTCCCTCCGTCCACCGGTACTCTTGTCTCTGTGGGTAGTCCTACTGCCACACCCAGTCCTGCGACTCCCATTAGGTCACCAGCCTCTCCTCTCAATACATCACTTGCCCCTGTGCCTCAGTCCTCACCGGATGTGGTCGTGCCTATCTCTGAGCCTGCGGTGAGCCTTTCGAGCCCAGGCTACTCGCGTGAACCCGGTGGTCGGCTTCGACCATTGGGCTCCGGAGCCCAACGAGTGTCAGGTCCCGCACCCAGGCGCTCCACTCGCAGCGTTGCGAGTGGCTATCCCGGCACAAAGGCCCTTGGTCTGAGTGTCCGTACAGATCACACAGAGGTACATCTAGCGTGTCTTGTAGGGCATTATCTGGTCACTTGCGAGTTTTGTACCGCTTGTGATGCAACAGCTCAGCTTGTGGCCGTCTGGCCCATGTCTAAGGTGTGTGCACTCGCCACTCACAGCTCTCCCTCGTTGGCGCCTCATCCGGGCACACACAGGGACGCCCTCTTATAAATGGATGCCAACTCTTGGCGTAGTGCCTTCAAGGATGAGCTTCGTGCCATCCGAGAGCACGGAGTTTACGAGCTAGTCGACCTTCCACCTGGGAGGAAGGTGAATTAGGTCAAGTGGGTCTTTCGTTATGAGGTGAAGTTGGATGGCTTACTAGAACGCCACAAGGCTCGCTTGGCCGTCAAGGGGTACTCTCAGATTGTGGACATTGATTACATTGACACCTTTGCCCGTGTCGCCAGGGTGACCTCAACTTTCACTTTGTTTGGTGTGGTGGCTCAACGTGACTGGGAACTAATCCAGATGGATGTGAACAATGCGTTCCTCCATGGCTCTCTGAATGACAAGATTTACGTGGTCCAACCACCAGGCTTTGAGGACGGTGACAAGGTCTTCCGCTTGCGTATGTCCTTCTACGGACTCAAGAGGTCTCCTCGGTGCTGGAACCAAGAGATCACAGGCACTCTAATTCATGTGGGATATGTACAGAACAAGGCATATCCCTCTCTCTTTATTCTACAGGCGCCTGAGCGAATCCCCGCCATCCTGGTCTATGTGAACGACCTTTTGATTGTGTGTCCCTCCATGGAGGCCGTGAAGGAGGCCAAGGCGGTCCTCCAGAATGCCTATAGGATGAAGGACCTTGGTCCTACTACGGTGTTTCTTGACATGGAGATCGTACGAGACCGCAGACGTTGGACGTTTCAATTGCATCAGGCCTAATACGCATGCGTTGTGGGTGAGTGCTTTACTGCCCTCCTAGGCACAGCGCCTATGACCTCCACACCTCTCACACATGACGGGCAAGACCCCCTGAAGGTGGATGATCCCACACAGCTCGGGGAGGGAGTGGATGTGACCTTGTGCCTCCACCTCATCGGATCTGTGATGTGCCTGGCCACTACCACACGCCCTAACATCGCTTTTGCCGTCAACCTCCTTGCACAATTTTCACCGGCTCCACATGCTAGAGCCCTCCAGGCAGCTGTGCAAGTGGTGCATTACGTGGTTTCCATGCCATACCTTGGACTCTACTTTCGCCGGCAGTGCTTGGTGGTTCTTTACGGCTTGTAGCGTACGAGCCATTTTTAGGATATAAAATGGCTTCTAAACATAGTTCCCGGGGTTTGGGGGCTTGAGACCTATGTCTCGACAAGATGAGGTCCGAAAAATGATATCGGTCTAGAGTCTATTTTGACTCTAGCTCGGATTTGGTCCATAGGCCGGAATAAAGGCAAGAGGAGTGCCACGATGGAAGATCCATCGTGTCACTCCTCCTCCCTTCTAGTTGGCCGCTACGGTCCTGTTCCCACATGGATGTTCCACATGGAACGATAGGGTCTTAGGTTGCATGTTTACAAAAATGCCCTATGACGACCCTGTCCGTTTGTGGTGCGGTTTGTCTTAGCCAAAACAGCTGAGGCGACCAATGGCTACCTCTCCTTGGACTACACTTTCTGAGGGCCTACGTTTGAAGGTTCAGAAGTTAGTCGCAAAACAGACCACGTCTGTTACATTGGTATCAGAGCCAACGCTTCCACGAGAGAAAACAACACACTACAGTCAAGCCTTGGATCGCTCCATTGACGGAGAGCATTAGCCGAGACATGTTTGGACCGTTCGTCCAAACGCCGCCCAACCAGTTGAGCGAGCTCGTTTTCGAGCGCTGATCTCCAACAAGTCGAGAGCTCTAATGAAGAAAAAAAGATGGTTTGGCCCTGCTACAAACGAACCCCGTCAAGAGAGCAAAGCCGGGAGCACGTCGAAGCCCGTTGGAGCTCGCTGGGAGCACGTTGAGGAGGTGGGGAGCTATCCTCCCCGCCCTCTGCCATGGGAGTGACGGGAGGCAAAGGAGCGAATCTCCCTCTCCCCTCTCCCCGTCATTCATGGCAACCGAGGAGGAGGGAGGGACGTTCACCGTCCCTCCCCACTCTCTTCACGTGGGCTGACGACACATGGGGGAGGAAAGGGGGCGTCTCCTCCTCTCCCCTCCCCCACCTGTCTTGAGGTTGACGGCCCATTGGGGAGGAGACGGGGTGCCCCCCCCCCCCCTCCCAGCTCTCACACGGGCCGACGGCCCATGGGGGAGGAGAGAGAGCGTCTCCCCCGCCCTCCCTCTCTCACACAGGCCGACAGCCCATGGGGAAGGAGAGAGGGCATTTGCCTTCCCTTCCCCCCCCCTCTCCAGGTGGGCCGATGGCCCAAGCGGAAGGAGAGGGGACGTGTCCCCCTCTCCCCCGGGCTCCGATGGACTGACATCCCATGGGAGGAGGGAGGGGGCGTTTCTCCCCCCCCCCCCCCCCACATGGCCGACGGCCAATGGGGGAAAGGAGGGGAGCCGGTCCTCCCACCACCCTCACGAGAGCCTTAGCCCCAGGAGGAGGGAGGAATTGACCTTCCCTCTCCCCCCACTCTCTCACAAGGGCCGACAGCCCATGGGGGAGGCGAGGAGGCGGACTATCTCGTCCCCTCCTCGCACGTGTCCATGGCCCAAGGAGGGGGGAAGAGGAGGAAGCTTCCTCCCTTCTCCCAGGTCGAGCGGAGGAGTTTTGCCCACCAGGCGCAGCAAGGCGATGTCAAGTGGGATTGTTCCTCTCCAGGAATGCGTGAGTGGTGTAAACCGTTTGTGTTTGATATTGGGAGGTCTCAAGTACGAGGCTGAAGACAGAATTCTTTTTTTTTTTCTGGGCCTAGTGGCTGGCCCACGGGAATAGAGACAACATTGTCCCTTAAACCCGGTTTTGACCGCCGTAAAGCGGCAAAGAGCTCGGTCCGAGCTCTACAATAATTTGAGAATATCTCAAGTATTGCTAACATATTATCCCATCCGTGGAAAATGGGAAAACCGATTGTTTTCCCAATACACCACCAGGTGACGCTTGGAAAATGCCAAGCATGACACGAAAAGAAGTGGGCACTTGACATACCAAAATTTGGTTAATTCCTCAAGTTGAGGAATTGTATGTCAATCGTGTTATAAAAACGTTTGAAATGGTGAAATCTTTTGTGCTCAAACCCGAGTGTGTGGTCAAGATGATCATGGGTTTTGACGCAAAAACTCAAAAGCTCTGGTTTATTTCTTCCAAAAATCAGCGGTCCTGGTTTTGTTTTTTTTATCCATTCCGATGCACAAAAAGGGGGAAAATCGACAGTTTTCCATGTCTGGAATGGAAGGCAGTTGGAAATGCTTCAACATGAGAAATATGACACGGGCAGTGCCTAAATAATTGTGAATGAACCTCATAGTTTGGGGTATTTTGTAACAAACACCGGAAGGGTTGACTGTTAAAAAGCCATGCCATGGCTCAGTATAGGATGTACATGCATTAAACAGTTTTGTTTTCACAAAACGACAACTACAACATGCACCAGGTTGCAAAACCACAATGATGACGTGTATCAAGAAAATTTCTTGATGAAGAAAAATGAAAGAACCGAACGTGTTACGACCACTTGACGACTCATCTACTCGTCGCAACAATGCGAAATGTGCATAATACACGAAACGAGTGTCGATTGCACATTTACAGGGACGTCGATTACATCATTTACACAAGTGCCGATTGCACTACAATAGGAGAAGTGCTAGTTGTACTTGTATTACAAATGTCAAAAGCATCATTGATGCTAGTGCCGAACGTACTGCTCATGGTCTACGGAGATATGATCGAAATGAATACAGATGGAGTATCCACATGGGTGTCGACTACACCAAGGATGCTGGGTATTCTTATTTGTGAGTGGATTTCAACATAACAAGAATGTGAGTTTCGATCGCACTCAACACACACACAATGGTGGAAATCCACGAGTGGTGGTCGACTGACAAGTGCCGATAGCACTTGGGAAATGACCAACATGGGAATTCCAATCGTAGCATTCATGTGAGTGCCAAACGCACAATTATCATGATGTTGAATGTTTGGCTGATGAGTGTGTTGGTTGAATCATTGACACGAGTGCCGAATGCACTGTTGTCATAAACACTGATTGCACGATTGACAAAAGATGGAAGTTGCACTTTTGTCAAGGGTGCCGAATGCACCATTGATGCAAGTGCCAATCGTGCTATGGCCATGAGTGCCGGTTGGACTAGCCACGCTAGTGTTGATCGTACAACATATGTTATAAGCTGTTGATTGCACCAATAACATGGGTACTGATCGCACCCCGTAGTATCAACTAGAAAATACTAGGCAACAGCTGATTCGTCGTGCTAGCTTGCGATAGACCACCAGACAAAGGCATACAATCTACAAGCGGAGTGGTTCTATGGGCAAGTGCGTCAAGCGCATTAATCAAAGCATCAAAAATGTGTCGTATGGCATTTGCAAGTCGTCTCTATGAAGTCAAGGGTGGTCATACTGTCGAATCCTTCAAAAGGAGAGCCGAGAGGTATGGCATGAAACAATCACAAAAGGTTGTGGTGATTGGTGGTCTGTCCGAACGGCATAAAAAAAACACAACAATCTTGGTCGCCACCGACAGTGACGACAATTGGAAGTTAAAAAATTCACCTTGCCGATAGCAGTATGAAAAGGTACTTCCGAAAGAAGTACAAACCAAAACTTAACGGATAGATGACATGTGTGACGAGGACGATTCCCCCAAATCTGGACCATGCTAAAAGGGGACAAATAACTCCTTTTCCATAGATGGAACGTGCTACAAAGGCCCAGTTGGTTGAGCACCAGTTCCAAAACATGCACGGCTTATGACCGATGGAGATTACAGCGCATGACCAAGTGCTGGAGACAACCCTCTTTTCCATGGGTCAAGGTGTGCGATTCATACCATGGTACTTTAGCTACGGGAAGTTGGATACACGGCATACGTGGGAAACATGCACGACTTACACAAAAACCTTATCCACCAGTTGTTGGTGTGTCAATCACGAAACCCAGTTATGGATTAGTTGGACGGACGAATGATCACAACGGTTTTGTGACATTTAAACAAGCTGGCGATATCAGCTGGTGTTTTGGATAAAAATGGTGATACCATTACACCAAAGACGTAGTTTGGTGGATGCAGGATGTGTGCTACAAAAGGCGCACATTCCATTGCGCCACAATGTTCAAAGGCAAATGCGATTGTTTCCTGACTTAGCCCGTGTCATGACTATGTCATGAGATGCTAAACAGACCTGGTGTGCTAGCATGCCGACTCCAATCCTCGACGATTGATATTGCACTACCCGTACACAGTGTACACTGGATGCACCCGTACCTTATAGAGGTTCTCTGCATCATTAGTCATGGCCAATGCAAACATCGTTCCATGATTGAACTTGTCAAGGATGACATCCTTAAACAAATTCTCAATGGTGTTATCATTGGCACCCTCTCACCCGGTGAGTAATGGATAAAAATCAGGGTACCTGACTGGTACCCACTATACAAAGGTACATGAGTGTACTCATAGCCCTGTTCAAAAGAAAGGGATACGTGAGAGTGGGGGTCGTAAAAACGCTAGTGGACGTCGCAGTACGGTGGTCGAAGACTAAGAGTCACTCTCGTGCATATGACAAGATTGACCGAATGTCAAAAGTGAACAAATCTGAAGGCGACACCTTCAGTCTATCATCACTTGGTGAGTGAACATGTCATGGAAATTGATAGAAAAAAACACATGAACCGACATCGATGACATCAATTCATCCAAAGTTCGGTGAAAATTCATGTAAGAGAAAATGAGCAACACTCATTTTCTACTCAATGGTGCTCCAGAGAACTATGACGGTCTCATAGACTGCTACAAACCAATTACAACATGGTTGAGATCACGTCAAGGTCTAGGTTTTGCGTTCAAAACTTATGATCGCGGAGACGATCTTTAAGCCGACAGCTTTAGGCTAACAATCTGTTAGCACCTACATCTTGGTGGTCCGACCGACCACACAAGTCATAATCAACACAGGGGTAAAACAATGACCAATGTGTACAAAATTTTGATGTGAAGGGACTCTTCAAGATGGGCCTTGAGAAATGATGTTTCTCACTAGATTCTTTTGGTGTTCTGAGAAACGTCTCAAAGTTGTGCATGGTACACTAGTTGTGTACGTCACGCTCTTCAAACATCATGCAGATGGATCCCGGTCATACCAAGGCATGGTGTAGCACCAGCTATCCAATTTGTTGGGAAAAAACCAATCTGTAAGAGAGATCATGATGAATACGGTGTAGTCAAACCATGCTTCACTGACTCAAAAGTTCATGGTGAAGCCACTTGGTTTTGGGGATGGTTCAATTGAAGTACATTGCTGAACGCAGGTATAATACAATTTTGGATGTCGTTGTGGTGGTATCCACAATGGTGGATGTTTGCCAAGATGTCTTTGATGAGGACGATCCCCTCCACGAGTGCCTCGGGCGAGGCATATGGAAAACACTCTAATGAGTGGAAGTACCGAATGTACACAATAGAAGACATTGAACCAACACGGAATGTTGCAACTTGGCAAACACAATCCATTGACAAAATCTTGAATGGAACCCTTGTAAGCGATTACGTAATCACAAACAGATTCAGCAACTAGTTGTTCCTGGCTCACTGGATGTGATTCAGAGGTGTTCGATCACAATCACATGGAACCGACACCCGAAAAGTGTTCTTCCAAGTTGTACCAAAATGATTGTGATCATGGTACACCCATTTGGTGAATACCACACGATGAACACTTTGTCCGTGGATGGAATCTATGGTGGTTGAGACTGGTTATCTTAGTTTACCTAATTCAAAAGCAGTGTGCTTTTGATGGGGACGTGAGCGGCAGCCTACGGTACCCACTTTAGACAGAAATGAGGGGATGATGGTTGACACCAAGATCATCTAGGTCGGAGCATTGTCGTGTCCAGTATTGGACTTTGACCGAAAATGTGCATGCTAGATGACCAATGCCGCCTCCTTCAAAGATGGGTGCAATCTTTGAATGGAAAAACAAGTGTGCTTAGCAACCTTGTCTTAGGATCTTAGTGCCTCCCAACCCTAAGAAGAAACTAACATGTGAGTTGCACGGGCTTGATGGAGCTTGGTCAAGTTCAGCCAATCAACCCAGAGGTGCTGAGAGAGGTCTAGTAGACCGACGCGTGGTCATGAACACGTAGTTGCAAACCGAGAGGACTGATGTCTGGATCTTGGATTGCACGTATTCACAATGTTGCAAGGAGGTATCACCTCGACAACAACCCATTGGAAGAGATCATGTCCAAACGACATGGGAAGTGTTGTGTGGACGTGGACTATTTTCGCGGGGACGCCTGGTTAATTGGTTGCAGGGACGCTCCTTGCAAAGGGGGAGGAGGCATCACCACAATAGCTTGTTGAACACGTACCACATGGAATGTGGGAAAATTCATCCCATGTACTCTCTTCCAAACTTGCGTGACATTGTTGATAATGTACGTCCCAAAATGCATCGACTATGCCATCGATACACACGTATGATGATTCTTCAGTGAAGACTCACCAAAACGTGTGAAGAACGGACAAGGATTGTACGTGTCTCATATTGGCAAGAGCCAAGGAATCACGCGATCAACACTAGATGTTTTGCGCAAATCACCATAATCAAAAAAACCACAAGTGTGTGGTTGATTGTGCGTGAACGTGACGTAACCGTGTTTTGATGACAAGAGTTCACACATATCATCTTGTTTGCGATTCTTGTTTCATGGTTTGCATCATAAAATACGCAATGATCAAACCTCCGTGAGCAAAGACGAACCGGGACGGTTCGAAACAAAGGGGGAGGAATGTAAAGTACAGGCCATTTTAAGGATTTTAAATGGCATTTAAACATAGTTATCGGGTTTCGAGGGCTTGAGACTGATGTCTCGACAAGTTGAGGTAAAAAAAAATCTTGATCTAGAGTCTAGTTCGACTCTAGCCCAGATTCGGTCCATAGGCCGGAATTAAGGCAAGAGGAGTGTCGCGATGGAAGATCCATCGTGTCCCTCCTCCTCCCCTCTTGTTAGCCGCTAGGGTCATGTTCCCACGTGGATGTGCCACGTGGAACGATAGGGTTTTAGGTTGCATGTTTACAAAAATGCCCTATTACGACCCTATCCATTTGTGGTGCGGTTCGTCTCAGCCAAAATGGCTTAGGCGACCATTGGCTACCTCTCCTTGGACTGCACTGTCTGAGGGCCTATGTTTGGAGGTTCAAAAACTAGTCGCAAAACAGACCAAGTATGTTACACGGCTACACTGACAGCGACTAGAGCCCAGATGGACGCAGTCGCACCGGTTACGTGTTCCTGCTCGGCGGTACCACTGTGTCCTGGCGTAGTGTGAAGCAGAGTTGCAGTGCACGTAGCTCGTCCGAGGCAGAGTATGTTGCTCTGGGTGTAGGGGCTGCTGAGGCACTGTAGTTGCAACGCCTGTTCCTTGAGCAAGGTCAGTCAGTGCCCGCCATTGTGCTTCGTTGTGACAACCAGACTCTTGCCATTGCGGAGAACTCTGGTGTCTTTCATGCTCGCACGAAGCACATCGCGGTTGAGCATCACTTCATGCATGATCTGGTGGAGCGACACGTGATCTCAGTCATATGGGTTGGCACTGACATGTGCTGTGCTGAATTCTTGACGAAAGCACTGGCTCGCAAGAAGTTTCTGGTGGCCATTCATTCTGTTGGGCTTTGCCCCTTGCCTGAGAGTGGTGGAGAGCGAGGTGTGTCTGTGCCTATGTCATGACTATTTCTGCACTCGTCCTTGCACTCGTTTCAATGCCTTGGGAGACCTCCTGTGTGTGGTTTCATGTTCTGGGACATGTGTATTCCCCGTCTGTGCCTTTTGGTGCGGCGGGGATTATGGGGCCTGGTGGGCTAGCCGCCAGTCCCCAGTACATAAGCTCTTCGTAGAGCTCATTGTACTCCTCTCCTTGATTCTTAATTTAGTCGTTCCAGACTTAACCAAATTTTGGCACTGTGTTTCTTCCGCTCACCACCAGAGCTCATGTCTCATCTAGCATGGGCCTGCATGCCCTGGACTCATTTTAGCATGGTATCAGAACACAAGGGGGCCGTGTGAGCAACAAAGCAACAGAAACGCAGCTGAGGTGCGCCACGTGGCGCAACGCAGACAGAAGTTTCCGAGAGCGACTTACATGTCTGTGACAGCAATAACGACAGCTTTCACCTTCCACCTAAGTTAAGTTTAGTGTTCATTAGGATCCCACCAGGTGCAACTGAAGCTGTAGTATGGGCGGCAGAAGCAGCACCATTGGCAGCAGCGGCAAAATAAGAACAATGCCTTCCGGCACAAAAGTGTAAGTGACAGCCGTGTGCCATCAACGCTACAGCCACATGCATGTGGCGTGCAAGCAGCGTGCAGCATCAGCAGCAGCCACATTGTGCACTAACACCAGCATTAGCATTGGAAACGGCATTGAGTAGTGCGCAGTGCGCAACGGCTGTGGCAGCAGCCGCAACGAGCCGCATGGTAGCCTATAGTTGCAACATTGTCCAGCGTGCAAGCAGTGTGGCATCCCATTGGCAAGCAGCCGCGTGCAAGTAGCGTGGCAGCCACAGCCAGCAGCAGCAACATCACTGCGCAGTAGCCACTGCAGTTGCGCAGTGCAGACACTCTCTGCCACTTGCTGCGGCAGCAATGCGCGGCAACAACATTGTGCACCCTGAGCAGCAACATTGCGCAACCTACAACGGTTGCAACAGCAGCAGAAGCCTTGTGCAGCGTGACAGCACCAGCGTGAATAGCAAGCAGCAGCAGTAGCGTTGCGTAGCTTGCGCGACCAATGGCAGTTCGGCAGCAGCAGCCGACGCCCCATTCCCTTTTCTTTCTCTCTGCTACCCTGTGTTTCTCCTCGATTGCTGCCCATTCTCTCACTCGCCCCACAACCTCTCTCTCTCTCTCTCTCTCTCTCTCTCTCTCTCTCTCTCT